>JANHFO010009352.1:146018-159891 GCA_032468095.1 Pareas carinatus | reverse complement strand
CGAAGGACTCAGGGCAGTGTACAGTTAACATAAAGTAGGGAAAATCAAAAACTTAAATTGACCTAAAATTAAACTTTACTATCAAAAACAGTATGAGGTGTGGAGGGGGAAAGGGAATAAGCACCAACCTGAAGATGGCAAGTGAGACCTTGCCAAAATGTCGCCAAGATATTCTCAATCTTACACAGGAGACGACCCGAACACACCTAGATACATACATACATACATACATACATACATACATACATACATACATACACATACAAACATACATACACACATATAATTCAATTAATAGTGCTGAATGAAAATGTAAAAAAAAACTTATTGGGAAGACAGATAGAGGCAAAACAGTTCAGAAACTTGGAAAGAATCTCAGGAATAATAATATTTGAAGCTAACATTGTGGTGTCTCCATCATATACACTACTGTTGTTATAAGTATGTGTTGGAGGAGGGAAAGTCTTCAAGGTTCACCTCCATTCTCTGTTCCCAAGACCGTATTTACAGAACACTTGATTGTCTCTCTCAGTCCTCTAATAGAGGGTAACACAGAAAAAAGAAACAATAATTATCATGTACAGTTGGAGGGATTCTGTTCATAGCCTGTCCTATATGTGGGTGCCCATGATATGTTTTTCAATATGCTGCTCCAAATTACTGTAGTCTTATGATTTTCAAAATCCTTTTATGGCCTCTTCCATACTACCTGTTTGTAGAGGTCTCAGCTTGGCAGAGAGTGAAGAGGAGGTCTGAAAGAGAGGGGCAAAAGAGGTGTCTAAAAGACAAAATGGGGGAGTGGGGAAATGGGAGAATAAGTAACACTGAACCTTCACTCGTTGCTATGTTTATCTAGCACACTATACCTGAAGGTTCACTAGTCTTAACTGAAAATATCAAAACACTGTGTCATTACAGCTTCAAGATAATAGAAGGAAAGAAATCATAATCGTGCTGGTTGGAGAATTCTGGGAGTTGTAATCCAGACATCTAAAAGTTACCAAGATTGAGAAGATCTTGGAAGATTCCTATAAAAGGACAAAGAGCGGCTAACAGAACCATTTTGTTTAAGAGATAAGTATGGCGACAGCAACAAAGAAACTTCTGCTTGATTCCTATAATTAAAATGAAGAGCTTTGCCTGATAACATTCAACCTGGCATGCTATGTTTGGGGTGGGAGGCAGTAATGAGGCTTGCGGTAAAGCAGGAACAGGTTTATTTACAATAGAAGTCAAGCTCAGAACACTCATAGACAGAAGTGGCTCTGCAAAGCCATGAACTTACTTTTATATTTTGACAGCCCGGGTAGCCAATGAGAGCGCAGCAGATTCCCACACTGGGGATTCCCACATCTCTAACTCCCCAGGTGGAATGGCAACATTGAGTGATGGCTTGTGTGTATTGGGGCTTCTTGCAACTTATGTGGATTGCAAGTTTGGTGGCAAGGTCCCAATACACTACAGGAGGAATGAAGAAAACACAGATTTTTGTTGTTGTTTTAATTAGAAGTTCCATCTAGATTGGAAGTTTATATTAAGAAACAAGATAATACAAACCACTCATTTCTCAGTCATACCACTGAATTCCATTTGAAGGCTTTGTTATCTCTCTTGCCATAAGATCTCCTGATGATTTGCTGCATGAAATGTGTATATTGCTTCTAAAAAGCCAACCGTTTTTTTCCTAAAAATGTCACTTCATTCTTCTCCCATCTACCACATCTTCTCACACAAGGCTTTTTTCTTTTCCTCAGTGGGTGGTTTCGGATAAGGTGCTTCTCCCAGACACCAATGTACTGCAAGCCCTCATTTTCTCCAGATATACTTATATTTTTCTTGGTGGGCTGTTTTGAATACAACTCTGGGTGATTCTGACTCTCTGAGTTTGATATTAAAAATAAGGGAAGAGGAATAGAGGAATTCCCTTATAGAATAACCAATTCTGTGCATAATCCTTTGCTTTCCAAATGATTACATAGATAAATTATCTTATAAATAACCCATGTTTGTCTCTCTCTGTGTGTGTTTGTGTGTATGTGTATCACACACACTGATTATCTGGAAACTTTAAACCTTGAAGTTTCCTTGCCTTTTTTCAGCCACTCATTCACTCCTATTTTTCCTCACTTGAAGATTATCTTTATTCCTGACTAGTAAACAATGTAAGTCATTCCTATAACTCTCTGAGCTACTGTATTGTAACATCAATGGCCTGGAGCGTGCAGCTTTTCCTTATGACATTTCAATTTAAACATTACTGCACTGCAGCATTGTCACATCTCATTTACACTGTGGAATTCAATGGGAGACAGGGATCATTACGTGGAGAACATGGAGGAAAAAATGCATTACACTCTGATCATAACCATAAAAGTAACTAAAGAGAAGTAGACAGATCCAGATGCAGTAGCAGTCAATATAATAAAGCAGAATAAGCGTTGCACTGAAAAAAATGCAGAAAGGGTGAAGTTTAAAGAGAAAACTAGCGCTTTCACTAAAATTGCCCAGCTTAAGTCAAATGAGATTACTGCTGACACCTCTGGCTATAGTACATTGCTTTGAGATTCAGTTGCTCCACTCTTCTAGGTTATCACCGCCAAAGCAATTCTCTCTTGCTTCAGATGTTGAGATTATCATTTCTTATGTTGTTCTTGTTGTTTCTTATCCTCCCTACCCCAATTCTTATTTTTTTCATTTTACTGAAAAGTAGTTGATGTGAGGACAAAGGTTATGTAGATTTATACTGCATGAATTATTCTTGTTTGGTCTGAATGCAGAGATTGGTTTGAGCACAGAGAGTCTGAATGCAGTCAATGTAATTTATGGGGTGCTTCTGCGTTGTCACACTTGCAATGCTGTTTCTTTATCCCATAATTTAGGGGTCTTTCCATTTACTCCACAAATCATATTGTGTTCAGTATTATTAATACCATTCACTACTAATTCATATTCACATATTAATACAGAAAGTCAATATGTTTGTGGTGGGATCTATTAAAGAAAGTCATGCACTTAACTTGAGGTAAAATGGATAAGGATACTTTACCCGTAGTGACGCAGTGGTTAGAATGCAGTATTGCAGGCTAACTCTGCAGACTGCCAGCAATTCGATTCTCACCAGCTCAAGGTTGACTCAGTCTTCCATCTTTCCAAAGTCAGTAAAATGAGGACCCAGTTTGTTGGGGGCAATATGCTGGCTCTGTAAACCACTTAGAGAAGGCTGTAAAGCACTATGAAGTGGTATATAAGTCTAAGTGCCATTGCTACTTCATATTACATAGCAATAACTATAAAAATTTTGATTGGCAAATCCTTAAACCTACTTATCTATGATTCCATAATGTCCACGCATATGCCACTGGAAAGCCCTTCAGTTTATGCAATTAAGAATGTGTCTAGTCATCTTTTAAATCTGTCAAAGTTAACAACACTGCATCTAATAGTTTAGTAGCAGAGTTTGATATGAATAAGTTCTTCGTTTAATTTGTTCCAGGACACACACACACACATGCACACACACACATGCACACACGTACCTTTTAGCATAATTTGATGACCTTAGTTGTAATATTAATCCATATTTTTTTCTTCACATTGGACATGATATTATGCACTGCCTTGATTGTGTTCTTCCATATTTGTCAATTTCCTAAACTAAAGATCCCTGAACATAGTAATTTTTTATAGGAGAATATGAAACCTCTAGGTGTGTTTTCTCACTTCTATGCTTCTAAACAATGCTGACTAGAAATGCACAGATATGTTTACCTTCATTTTCAGTGCTTATTCTACTGATTCTCAGAATGAATTGGTTCTGTTCATTTGGTGAGCATTTTCATCTCCTTAACCACCTCCAGAAACTCTACTTTCCTGGTTAAATATTCCTAGGAATATTTAAATAAGATGCTTTCAATACTTCAATCTTCTGAAATTCTCTGTTATATCTGTGGTTAGAGGAAGTGCATGGGATGTTTGCTACAGTAGTTACTTGCAGGTCTCCCTCTTAGCTGTAATCTTATCCATTTAGCAATTAAATCCCTTCTGACATTTTTCCTTTGGGTTTAATGGAAGCATGGTAAGCGAGAAGAGGCTGTAGAGCACAGGAGGGATTATTGTACAATGAGGGATAGGACATTTGCATGTAAATGTTTTTTCCCCCAGTTCATTACTAAGTGCAAGAAAACTCATAATTTGTTCATGGGAATGTCTCCAAAATTCACTTCTCCTTTGGAAGAATTGCTAAAGGAAGTTCTCTTCCATCGAATTGCATGATAACTATCAGGAAAAGAAGGGAGAGGGGGAGGAGGAGGCCTTGTTTGCCAGATAATTCCCCCCCTTGGCCTCAATGTGCATCACTTTACATTTCCTTACTCTAAATTATATTTGTCATTTTAAAAATCATTTCTCCAGGCTGAAGAGATCTTCCTGGAGTTCTTAACTGGCCCTCTTTGTCACAACCGCTCAAATTAATTTGATGTCTTCAGTACCTCAGTGCTCACTTTTAATTTCAGATCATATTTCAGATCATTTATGAACAAATTAAAAAGCACAAGGTTCAGTAGTCATTCTTTGGAAAGCCCACCATTTCTCCTTGAGAGAACTGTTCATTTTAACCCTATATTCTGGTTCCAATACTTGAATAGTTACATAGTTGAATAGATTTATCAAAGGACCTCTCCCCTTATCTCATGATTGCTAGATCTATCCAAGACTCTTTGTGAAAGGTTTTGTCAAAAGTCTTTTGAAAATTGAACTGAACAAACTAGTAAAATAAAGCTGTACCTAAAAAACCCCGCTCTATTTTTCAACCATTCTGTTCAGTGATGGAAAAACAAAACCCCACAGCTTTTCAAGTGGAATGAGTGGAAAATCTAGGTGAAATTCTGAAATGTATGTGTGAACTTTTTATTATGAAATTGTATGGGATTTCTGACTTTCCTCTGATTTCCCACAATTAGATATTTCTAAGAGAAGATAATCATGATATCACATGCACATATATTCCTATTATTTGCTTTCTCCTATACAGATCCCCTCTTTGTCAAAACACTATTTAAATAACTAAATTCATTGCAGCCTAACATAAAATAAAATAAGCTGCAAATTAACAATTCTAGGCATTCAATCAGCCATACCTTGATCAAATTTCAGACACTATAGGAGCAATTACTTTCTCTGAGGTTGCCTAGGTGTGATAATGATTTACTAGCCTTATCCTCTCCCACAATTGAAGTTTTAAATATCTCTAACACGCTTTTAACTAAAATGACATTTTTAAGTTGAGACTAAGCAAACTTCAGAAAAAGTTCTTTTTTACCGCCCTTACTTTGCCATCATTTTTCAGTTCTGCCCTGAAGGGCACACCTGGATTTATAGAGGAACTGTGTCTGTTTCCTGTTTCTTTTGTGTTGAGTTTCAGTTAGGATAGTAATGACAGATCATTATAGTGGAAGAGATTTTCTTTCTTTCTTCATCAGTATCAATATTTGTAATACTTTTCCATACTGCATGCCCCTATGGCTCATGTCTAAGCACAATTTTCAGCAGTAAGATGTTTCTTCCAAAAAGGTATGTTTAGGATTAGTGCATTAATGCTCTTTCCACTTCTACTCTTAAGTAAACACTATGAACAAGATGAAATTGCAAACTTAGACTACTTATGATCAACCATGCCAGATGCAACTCAGAAATTCTGCATGAAGATCACACTAAGGCTCAGAAAACTTTCTTAACTAATTTGTTTAGTGCCAACTGAATAAAATTTGCCTCCTTGCCACTGCATAACAAAGTCCAGCTTTTCCAAGAACATTCCAGTACTCCAATAATCCCTTTCATCTTGTCCCTCCTCATTATCCATTGTCTTCTGTTTCTTCTATTTCCCTCAATCTTGCCAAGTATAGTGTTTTTTTCTATTCCAAATGTACGTGTCCATACGTGTGAGTTTCTGCTTCCTCATCATTGCTGTAAGTCAAATTTCATTTGGTGCAATACTGATTGTGTTTCCACTTTACTCTTAATAATCATCTCCAAATCTATAGTCTGAAGACATCTTTATTTTCTTTCAATTTTTCTTAAATATCCAACTCTCACAGTTCTATATTACCACTAAAAACCCATTGGTTTCACTCTTCAAACCTTTGTTGTAATTGAAATGTCTTTATCCTTTATGATCTTGTCTATGCTAGAGAAGTAAAGAAGCAATTAATTGTAGGGTGGAAGGCAATGATAAACCTTCCTTCCAAGGAATAATCTCTCTTTTTCACTTCTCTAACACACTGTCTATCTTTATCTATATTTATCAATTATCTGATGCTAACCATAACTTAATTAAGCATGCTGGTTGACATTACCATTTTAATATTGATCAGTCAGACATTTTTCCACTTTCCAATTTTCACTTTCCTTCTAACGCTACCTTCAGCCAACAAAATGGTGCTTTCTGTCTTTTACACATAGTTCATGTGTCACCGTCCAATTTTAATTCCAGTTCTTTTCTGGTACTGCTACTGTTATACTATATTTTCAGTGTTAACTAAATAGGTACTGGAACAATATGCAACCTGCCTCACTTTTTTCCCCATTCTGAACCACCCTTGACTAAATATAGTTTCTACAGTGGCTTCCTATTTCATCTAAGATTCCTCAGAAAAATAATTAAGTATTCTGGCACATCCATTATTTTCAATATTTCATATTCTGACATGAGGCTTTTCTATAAGATAACCCTCCTTGTATTTTATTGCTTTTGCCATCATCCATGAAATGTTAGCTATCCTCTACCTTTTGTGAAACCTGACTGTTTGTTTCTATGCTTCATTCTATATAACAGGGTTCCCCAATACCCAGGCTGCAGATCAGTTAGGAACCCAAGCAAACAAAGCATGGGATCTAGGCAGTGTGCAAAACAATTCCCCCCCTTTGTTTTCCCCAAAATTGGTCTCTGGCACAAAAAAGGTTGGGGGCCACTGCTATTTAAGATCTTAAACAAATCTTTGATCTTTAAAGAATATAGTGATTTGGCAATTTGTTTATTCTCTTGTAGCTCCCCGCCCCCAGTATAGGGTATATACACCTATCCAATCTCTAAGTAATTTTAACAATTTTGCTACATTGCAAACATGGAACTGCCAGTATTTTAGCTGCTACTTCTACAATTTTTAAACAGTTTATCTATTGTGTCCTGGGTGGGCACTTTCCAAGCATGGGAATGCCCAGCATCACCAATTGGCAGGCTGCCCACCTCAACCCTGTATAAAGGGTAGCCTGCCTGACCACGTGATGTTATATGCTGGAGTTTCACCATGACCATTAAAGGTGTGCAACTAAACCTGCCTCTGCCTTGTTCCCTTTGGACCTCTGATCTCCAGATCTAACACTGGCGACGAAGTGGAGCCATGGAACAACAGGCAAACAGGCAAGAAAATAACATGCAGCTCGAGCTGCAGACAGCAGCAGCCGAGCAGCAGAAGCAGCTTAGACAAGTGCAGTAATCAAGGAAGGCAAGAGCAGCCAAAAACAGCTAGCGGCGAACAAGGTTGACTAAGTCAACCCTGCAGAACTACCAACTGTAGCAAATTCAAACCCAGAAAACTAGAAATCAAGAAAATGGCCTCCCAAATCAACACATTAGAACCGAGCGGTTTGAATGCTTTGATGGCTTCAACAACCTAGCCGATCTGCCAGACATAAAAATGAGGATAATGTTCCTAAACTTGAGCAGCAAGGCTGTATTCAACGCAGCCTGAATGATTGCGGCACATGACTCAGCGGATCGAGCACGCCAGCGTACTCGATCCCCTGGAAGGACCTTAAAGAGGCCCTCAAAAACCACTTCACCCGCCCCAGCAAAAATGGTGCAGAGGTTCGAACTCAGGAACCGTATGCAAAGACCGGGTGAGAGCGTGTCATTATTCACAGCCGCCCTCTGGGAAATCGGAGTTCACTGCAAATATCTGGACTTTTTCAACGAAGTCCTACTCAATCAATTCATATGGTGCCCCATGGACAAAGCCCTACAAAAAAGCCAAATAACCCTCCATACTGCAATCGAAGAGGCCCATGTGGCAGAAACAACAAACATGGCAGTCACCCTGCAAACCAAAAAAGCAGAACCAGCAGCCAAAGAACAACAAGTCCACAACAGCCACAAAAGCAACAATGAGTCAGGAAGTGGCACAGATGAGGAGGTCTACCACACTACCAAGCGGGCTGACAAACCAAGCTGCCAATGCCAAAGGGAAGACCACATGAGAGCAGTATGCCAGTTGTGTCAGTTGTACTGCCACAAGTGCAGCAAGAAGATCCACATAGGAAAAGTATGCCAGACAGCAGAGCAGTCGCCACAACACAGAAACTACAAGCAGTCTGGCGAATCCGACTACTCCCCACACCACAGGACTCGAAAGCCATCCAGAGACAATAAACACTGACAGGGGCAACCAAACAGAGAACACCAAGACACCAGAAGGCGTGACACCAACACACACCAGATGAGAATCACCAGGAACAGTGACAATGAAATATGGAAGTTCATGTTGATGGCAGAAGTCACACCCGTTCTCTCGACCACTACCCCGTCAACTGAACCGCACGGGTCCGGTCGAGTTTTTAAACGCCCCACCTATCTGTGCGATTAAGTATGTAGATTAGGTGAAAGTCCATCTGGGTTATGAGGGGTGTTGTGTCCTGGGCGGGCACTTTCCAAGTGCGGGAATGCCCAGTGTTGCCAATTGGCAGGCTACCCACCTCAACCCTGTATAAAGGGCAGCTTGCCCGACCGCATGGTCTTATTTGGTGGAGTTTCACCATGACCATTGGTGTACAACTAAAACTGCCTCTGCCTCATTTCCTTTGGACCTCTGATCTCCGAATCTAACATTATCAACTTTCCAGAGGTTTCACTCAGGCACAAATGACCAGGATCAAAATTTTCATATTATGAACAAGTCATGCAAAGACCCAGCTTTGCTGAGATCCCTATAATGCTATGAAAGGTGGAAGAAAGAAAAAAGAAGACAATGACTACTGGCAAGATAGGTAGACTCAGTTATAGTAGTGATGGGTACACAAGGAGACCCAACGGTGCAGGTACAGGTAATTTTAGAGAAGGTCTACCTATGTTGGCAGTAAGAGACAACACCAGTTTGATAGCACATAATCAATCAATCAATCATACATGCATCTTGTGCTTTCCGGTTTAACAGCTGGTCTATTTTTGCTGATATTTTATGGTCCATGGAGTTGATTCCTGAATATATCTTTTTCCCACACAAAATATATTATTATCCTATAATCCTATTTGTAAAGGTTTTCAGTGTAATCTTTCCAATTCACTTGGGTACTCCTACTTTATCTCTACATTTTCTTGTGATACCTCTAATTTCTTCCTTCTATATTTGGTTTGTTGACATTCTGGACTGAGAAATCTTTCCTTGTTCTTCCTTGTTTGTTACTGAAAGTCTGTGTTCAGTCATCAGCCATATTACTCAAGGCTTATATAGGATTAAAAAGAAATACCAGAAACAGGCAAGCATTTTTAAATATCTGCAATAACTCAATAATTCAAAGTTGTCACTTAACTGGTACAAAATTTTCATGCATCCTAAAGACACATATAATGACAGAGGTGAGGAAACATAATTCTGCCTGGCACAACTCAGGATTTTTGTACATCTGATTCAATTTCTCCTTCTCCAATCTCAGCTGAGAGAAGAGGACTAGGAATGATCTCGCAAAATAAAATAAATACTTTACATATAGAAAACTGCAGATTCAGGGATTTTCTTCTCTTATCTCTGGAAAAGAATCTTCTCTAAGTTCTTAGAGAGCCACTGCTAATCAGAACAGTAAATAATAATGAGATGAATGAGCAAATGCTTCTTTGCAATTCCGAACCCTTTTCACACTTGGCCTAAAACATTGCATTAAGTGAGGGAGGAGAGTCCCCTGCTTTGCTCCCCATGTAGGATGTTCCTCTCTTTACTCTCCTCTTGATGAATTTGCTTTCATAGTTTGATGCAATTAGCAAACTAGTCACAAAAATAAGTGGACACAATCAGAACTCATTAACTGAAAAATATAGACAATGTAAATAATCATGAGACTACCTATTTTCAGCCTAAAGGTTGAGATTAGACATGCTTACTGAATAGTGTTAAATGGTTTGATTCTGAATGGAGTCTTATGACAGTGAAATATTTCCCCCCCAACAATCTGAAGGATAGATGTTTATGCAGCATTTATTTCTCCATTGCCAACAGCTTTCCTTACTTGTTCTCACCTATCCAATTGGCTTCTTTTGCATTCTTTTCATGTTTTTCGTTTTAGCCTTGTTAATCAATATGCTAATGATATGATACTGGTTCTCCACTGAGCTGTGTCCCTTGTGCTTTCCAAACAGCAACAGTTATTAGCTGACTGCTTGCCACCTAAGTTGAGGCTCAGAGTCATCTGAAAACAAGCTTCAAAAGTACTGGATTTCCAAAACAATGGGGCTTACCAAAGCCGAGATAAGTTAAGTATGAGAGTGATTCCTTGGTGTAATCAGGCAAAGTAATGCAGTATCATACTGGAGATTAAAGCTTGATCTTTGAAACTGATCTCTCAAGCCTGGAGAATAAAGCTTGAATAGCATTTTGAAAACAATAGATGAAATGGGTATTATCTTTTATTCAGTGGTCAAATGATCACTGGTTTCTCTTGAAATGAGCCCTGAACTCCACAGTATTCCTACATGCTTTTATTGAAATGCATTACTTGAAAGATGCAATCCTCTGTACCCTTGTCAGATAATAAACCTCACAAAATACAGTAGGACTTATTGAAAAGTCTACATAAATTCCTGATACCTAATAAAAAAATTATCAGTTGTGAAGCTCAAAGGTTGGATTAAATACCCAATTAAATACCATTTGTCTGCCTTATTTATGTACAAATCGATGAATCCCTCTCTTTAAGGCAAAAGGTTCCTCATTCCAGCTTATCAAGTCTTGTTCTCAACAGGGAATATCCTAGCACTAGAAATTGGAGTCTTGTAGCAAAGAAGACTGCCTTTCAACATCTGTGCTCCAAAAAGGTGATTGTATTGATACAGTTAATAGCAGAGATTCTGTCTTCTGTAATATGACATTCATAAATATCTGTTCTGAGGACAGGCAGGTTGTAAACTTGAAACTACTTCAGAGTAACTCTAGATCTTATATACTATTTCAAAACAAATGGCATTATATTTTTCAAAAATTCTAGAAATGTTTTTAAACAATGGCAAATCTTACATAGCGTTTCCTGTGCTCCTTGTAGAATGGTATAAATGTATGCATGCTATCCATTTGAGTGAATTTGATCAAGAAACATCATTATATTCTACAATCAAGGCCTTTCTTAGTATTGAATAGGGTTTCTTACAATGTTCCTGAAACTTCAGAACTTGTAACAGAATCTTATGTATGCTAGAAGTTCTTGTTCTGATGTACCATAGTTCCTCTGTGAACAGAGTTGCAAATGTTTTGAAGAATTACATTTTTACAAAAAACTAGGCTGTTTTAGTCTTTCTTAGTTTTAGAGATAAATCCAAGGCAATTAAATTTTTGATGCAAGAATAATTAAGTATATTTTTTGTCTAAGAAGTTAGGAAACAAACTCTCCAGAATTATTTCCAAGAAAAGAACATTGACATGAGCATGAAGTGACTATGAGTTAAGTCAACTTGAGGAAGAATTTTTCTCAGCAGTTATTTAATTCTGAAAATATCAGTTGCCCATGAGGTTACTTCTGTGACTTTGCTATTAAAGACATACCTATCAAATTTTGATTGCAAGTAATTTTTAAAGTTCAAAAATGCAAATTGCTTTTTAGCCTGAACTGTCACCTTGGAATATTATCCTTTCCACTAAAAGTCATTGTGAAAGCTGGAGCATAACATCCCACTAAGCATTTAATTCTATAGCCTCTAGCATTACTCCTCCTTATTTCTAAAACATACCAGAGCAAACCACAGACAGAAACCATTTACACCAACATTTGATTTCTAATTTTTAATTTCTTTTTTAAATTCTGATGTTGAATTTTCTCAATACTTTATTTTAACATTTGTTAAATATATCATGCATGCGCACTCATGTACGTGTGTGTGCAAAGAGAGATTTAGATGTAGATATCAATAGGGATATGCTTATAAGTATGATTGGTGTTTTACAATTTTTTGTTTAAATGAGCCAGGATGGTGCAGTGGTTAAAAGCAGCACTGCAGGCTGTTTCTGTTGACTGCCATCTGCCATTAGCCATCAAAGTTCAGCAGTTTGATTCTCACTGGCTAAAGGTTGACTCAGCCTTCCATCCTTCCGAAATCTGTAAAATGAGTTCCAGATTGTTGGGGACAATATGCTGACTGTGTAAACTGCTTAGAGAGTGCTGTCAAGCACTGTTAAGTGGTATATACGTCTAAATAATAAATAAATAAAATAAATATGTGAGAAGAACATTGTACCAAACTAATAGCTGACAGGCAGACAGACATAGATGATAAATAAATAACCGATAGAAAGATAGTTGGGAAGAAAGAGAGGGGCGAGGTCCTTTCAAATCAGAGTTGGTTCCTGGCAATAGGGAGAGTGTGAATTCTAGTTCTGCCTTAGGCAAAAAATCATCTGGGTGATCTTGGGTTAGTCACTCTCTCAGTTCTAGGAAGCAGACAATGGCAAACCACTTCAAAAATCTTGCCCAGAAAATTTTGGAAGGATTGTTTCAGGCTATTTGCCAGAAATGTAAAAACAATAAAGGCAGGAAATAAGTAAGTACATTAGTAAATAAATAAATAAGTATGTATATAAACAACTGCTGATTAAATTCTGATAAATGGAATCCTTGGTGTTCTCTGAGCTTGCTTGTTTGCTCACAGAGATTTTGTTACCAGACTAGATAGCTTCTTCAGTTCCAGTGCTTCAATATCGGAAATTCTGATATCATATTTTATAATTTTAATGTAATCTTAATTTAGATCTAACAGCCTCAGATTGCAAAAATTAGAAAAGAGATACAGAAAATTCCAAACAGATTTCTGCAGTCCAACTTAGCCTAGTTATTAGTACATAAGATCTCATATTAGATGTTTGTTAAAATAATCAAGAAATATCAATGGATTAATTGCCTGGCTCTATAAATGTTAATAAAACTAAAATATACAGCATAAGGAGATAAAATCTGACATGATTTTATCCTCCAAAACTCCATCTAATTCAGTATGCTGTTTCTTAACATTGTCAACCAGGGGCTTTTGAGAAATCTATAAACATGGCACAAAGGCAGTAGCAGACATTTATTTGTGTCAGTTGCCCCAGAACCACAACTCGTAGTTAGTGATAGAAATACTGCAACAGATATTCATTGTTCAGGTCATTAAAAAGACATCCTTACCTTTTGACTTCAATAAATAAATAGGAAGTCCAGCAAATCAAATAATTTTCCTTTTGTCCTTCAGTTTTCTTTCTTTTTCTTTTTTTAATTTTCCAGGGCTATAGATTTATACATACGAAATTTGGCCAATCGTTAATGGGCTGTTTTTGTTCTCACTAAAGCATCTTTCTTTTATAAATCCTTGCTCTGCTATGTTGATATCTCCATTTTGATTCTCTTTGGTTCCCAGAAAGTACACAAGATGAAACAGTTTGCAGAAGAAGTAAAGCCTGTGTCCCCGAAAATAAGACACTGTCTTATGCTAATTTTTGCTCCCAAAGGAGCGCTAGGTATTATTTTCGGGGGATGCCTTACTTTCAGGGAATCACGGTAGATCGCCCCACCCCCAAATAACACCCGGCCCCGGGCGCTCCTTACCTGATTTGAGAGGGCTGCAAAGAAATCGGGTGGGCTGAAAACTGCA
>JANHFO010009352.1:117628-130803 GCA_032468095.1 Pareas carinatus | reverse complement strand
GACACACACACACACATTCTCTCTCTCTCTCTCTCTCACACACACACACACAGAATGAGAGAGTATTGTAGACAGATGAACAGATATATGGGTAATAACTAGAAACTATTACTGTCATTCTTTGCACTCTGCATTTATGCCAAGACTTCCAGATTAACTATTTAGAATTAGAATTTATTGGCCAAATGTGTCTGGACACACAAGCAATTTGCCTCTGGTGTACATGCTCACAAAACTGCAATCATAATCATAAAATACATTCATAACCATAAAGTACATTCATCCAATCATCATGTTATGAAGTACATTCATCATGTCACAAAACACATTCATCATGCCATACAACACATTTCTGTGATAGACTTAGAACTGTCATAGAAATACTAATAAACAATCTACAAGTCAAACTAGGCTACTAAATGAAACAACTATTATATATTGTAAGATATAAGCAACAAGTTACCGTATTTTTCACACCATAAGACGCACCCCCCCCCAAAAAAAGTGGGAGGAAAGTTTGTGCGTCTTATGGAGCGAATACTCCAAAAAAGCGTGGGAGATCAATCCGCAGGGCACCAGGAAGGCTCCAATTCGGCCTTCAAGCTGATCTTTGAGCCTTGGAAGGCCCTGGGGGAGTGATTTCCGCACACCTTGGAAGGCCTGGAGGCTGAACTGGAGTGTTCCCGGCGCCTCGCGGGTACGCGGATATTGCTCGGCAGGGTACCGGGAACGCTCCAGTTCAGCCTCCAGGATGATCCTTGGGCTTTGGAGCATCTCGCAGAGCGATTTCTGCACACCCGCAGGGCGCTGGGAACGCTCCAATTCGGCCTCCTTGGATCGCCCCGCAGAATGCCTCTGGGCGTCCTGCGTCTTATGGTCCGGTGCGCCTTATGGTGTGAAAAATACGGTAATTGTCATCCAAATAAGAGAATAGGCAATAGGTAATAGGAAAGATGAGAAGGGTAATAATGATACATTCTACTAGATAATTTAACAATATTGAGGATGTTAGTTTCTACATTTCTCAGATTTCCAAGAAACTGGATTTGTCGGTAGCGAATTCTGGGAGTTTTATTTCCAAATATCAAGAGGTATTACATTTGGAAAAGCTGATGTAGGCCATACATTCACAAGAAGAAAGAGCTCTGCTCAACTGAGCAAAAGTCCACATAGAGCAAACTTTTGCTTTTAATAGGAATCACCCAGCTATCACCCCCACATAGTGAAACTATCTAGAGAACAGTTCCTATCCAACAGTATTTGAAAGCATTGAGTATCTCTGAACATACATGTTCCTGTTAGCTCTTAGAGCTAATAATGTAGGAGTTCCCCTCTGTTAATCTGTCCACTCTTTTCTGAAGAACATCCTAATCATGAATTATTATTTTTTTAAAACAAATGCATTAAATAGTTTGCACCAATATTCATTGAAGGATATTGGGGTGATGAAGTACACGCTCATATTAGTTTCATATATTTGGATATAAATTATATCTTGCACAGATTTTTAATCAACATTGTTTTAATTCATAATATAGTATTAAAAAATAAAATTATAAAGTATAGACACCGTCTTGTGAATACACTATAACTAGAGTCACACATTAAGCAATAGATGGATTAGCTATGGTTTGCTGAATAAATCAATTTCCTAGATTTGCATAATAGATTATTCCATAACTATAATTTGCAAAACAGTCTCAGAGATTATTCACTGTGCTAATCCAAACAAATCATTCTATGATTTATCATAATATATGAACCGAACCTGCTCATAAGGTTTGTGGCATAAACCAAAGCTTTCAGATCATATTGGATGACTTGATATATTGTGCTAAGACAACATAAAGGCTTAATGCAATGTATGAACTCAGCCAATAAAATAAATATTAGGTTAAGAGGAAGGAAAGGAAAGGAGAGAGTAGCAGAAATAATTATTATTTATGAAATACTCAATATCACTGAAGTGGCTATTCAAAAAGATTATAGCCAGATTCTAGTAATTAGAAATCAGTTGTTACAGTAGAAACTTTCTAATGATATTTTTCTATAATACATTAGATTCAAATTTAGCCGTATGAAAAAAATACAATGTAAATTTAAAACCACGATGAATTCAACTGCATTTCGTTTTGCCACTAATCTGATAAATCTAGATATAATTTATTATGCTCATTGAAGACCTTGATTTTAAAAAAATCACCCATCTAATATTTATGAAAAGAATGATAAAAAATATCCCCCCCGCCGCCACCATTCAGTCAGAACTGATGAAGCTGCTTGGACGAGAAGCGAAATGTCGTCTTTCCTAAGGAAAAACACAGTCCAGTTGCCTTTAAAAAAAAGCACCTTTGAGATGATGAAAAATGAACTTCCTTGTCATAAAGTGGGTGTCTAGGAACAGTTTGCAAGACTCATATGGCTATCCAGATCAGAAACTAAGATTTAGCAATTGTAAGAGGAATGCTGCCCCGTTTTACTTATAATTAATATTTTAACATCACAAGGAGCCACCATCTTCATTCACAAACCAAACCTCCGTGGAAATTTTCATTTTGGTCAGATATGAGTTGAGAAGTCTTATGGCGCACAGGTTGCCTAGAGTCACTGTGAGGGGCTGTCTCCTAAAACAAGGTGGATCGATGACATCAGCAAGTATTGCGGGGCCAGTTGGCAAAAGAAATCTCAGAACCATATGGGTTGCAAACATGTGGAAGAGGCCTTCATTCTGAAGTGGAGAGACAATGGCTAGGATGATGATGAATGAATATATAAATGTATTCAGAGGTAAGCGCCAGAGCCCCAAAACGTGGCTTGATGCGAGCACTAAAATAAATGCTGTCAGATGACACAGGATCTGTGCAGATATGGAGATGGCAATTGTGGGCAGTTTGTTGCAGGGTTTATGGGCCCTGGGAGCACCTACTTTTTAAAGGCCTGGATATTCGCTCTCCATGACCAAATCTTACCAAAAATTAAAATGCTGCTCCACAGTTGCGGTCCAAAAGCAGCTAGCAGCACCGTTGCCTTTTCATAACCTCTCATAAATGACCTCTGCCTCATTTATTATTTATTTATTTATTTAGATTTATATACCGCCTTTCTCCCGAAGGACTCAGGACGGTGAACAGAAAACATAAAAATTTAACATTGAACTTTAAAAAAAGTTCATATAAGGTATCTCGATCTGTTCATGAAAACAGATTGCATACCTTTTCTTCTTTCCCTGGTTGTGCCAGAGCCATATTCAACAAAAGCATGGAAAGATAGAAGTTTTATGAATTGTATTTCAAATCAGAGGCAGAGACTATAGAATAGTTAAACGACTGTCAATTGTGGTTTGTTCAGAATTTTACAGGCAGTCATTGTACTGTGCTTAGCAACTGAAATTTATGTATCTGGATTCATTTTAAAACTCCAATCCAACAATAACAAAAAGGTTTTCAGTATTGCCAACCTAGCTGAATTTCTTCTATGTTTTGGTTATTGGGAAAGTAGCATTACTATATTACAAGACAAATATGAGTACTAATTTAAGTTCTTTGTTGTGAATGAAAACAAGACTGTTTCTGCTCTGAAATGCATTCATCATCCCAATGTTTTTGGGGAGAAATCTATTGCATATAAGTTTCTCTGTGACTGTAGATGAATGTAAAGTTCATCTAGAAGACTTTTTAAAAACAAGGAAAGGAGACAGTTCACTGCAGAGTTGCTCCTCAGGTAAGACATGAAGTATCCAATTTTTAACCTTTTGGGAATCTCCAAGGGATGGAGATTCCAAGTAGGTAATATGAAGTCTGGAAGAAAACTGTTTTCTATCACTTGTCTTTTAGATTCTTAATTTTATCACCGTTAACTTTGCAGTGCTGCTGGCCTCTGGGCATTAACCTTTATTTGGAATGAAAACATCCCTTATTTAGGAATAACTTTGAATGGTCTTTGTCAACTGATGTATATAATATATAATTTATATAATTTTATACAATATAATTCTTTGGGCTCCAGGGGACTAGACAATTTCACTTTCCAGGTGTCTAGAAAGCAATCTATAATAGGTACTATAACTTCCCAAAATCTTGGTTTCAAAGCAAAAACTTCACATTTGCCACTGCAGGAAGTCACAGTGGGTATAGGCTAAGTCTTCCTGAGAGAGAGATCACCTCTTTCTCTCCCTCCATCTCTTACACAGTCTCTCTCTCTCTGAGCAGACTGGTGCTGTTAGGCCATCTTCTGCTGCTTGGTCCCCAGAAGATAAGGCAAGTAAACAAAAAATAATGAGTACGGGTAGGGGGTAAGGGAGGATCCCACATACAAAGCACATCTCTTCTCACTGTTAGTTTCCAGAAAGGGTCAAGGAAGCTAAGAGGTGCAGAATAAATGCAAGATATTATTAAAACTGCTTGAGATTGCTTATTGTTGAACAGTGCTATTTCTTTTTTGAAGACTGCATTTTGAAATTCTTATTTATTATTCAGTAGTATTCAGTTTAAAAACCTTCAGAGGGCCCTAACCCTTTAACATGCCTTGCTATTGGCAATGGACATATCTGACATCTTGACCTTTGTCCACAGTCATTGTTTCAAAATCTCAAACTCTCCCCATCCAATTTATGGAGCAAAGTATGCATTTTGGTCTATACCTATAAAAAGAAATTAATATTTCATCCATCTTACATTAGCCATTTCAGAAGGTATCTGTTAATAAGAGTGCTGTAATGTATCATTCTGCCCTGTTGTTATTAAAGATAGATTTGGCAGGTAAAGGAAATTGTCATCCTAATTTACTGCAACAATCTTAATTTAAATGCAGAGGGATCAAATAAAAACTTTAAGCAAACTGTTATTTTGGTTTGTATTTTTTCCCTCCCATCCCCACAATATTTTAAATCTCAAATTTCTTCTATTTCACTGCTGAAGAAATGTAGAAATAGTGGTAAGTTCTTGAAAAAAACATCCCAATGAAATGTCAGTTGTTACTTGGGGGTAGTACTAAAACTGGTTGGCACTGTATTCTCAAAGGATCAAGTTGCCAAATTGGCCTAAGTTGCTTTTCCATATTCTTTAGACAACTTGTAAGACAATAATACAGATTGGTTTCTGAAACAGCTAATGCTGCCCTGCTGTTCACATTAAGATTTATTATTGCCTAGCAATATCTCCCTGATGTACGCTAGCAGCAGGCCAAAACTAACACACGTGTTAGCAGGCTTAACAAATGTTTGGGAAAAGCCTTTTGGAATACTCACTGGACCTTTGCCATGTCAACAGGCACACTGGGCTTCTTTACTTCAGGGCACGGGGGCAAAATGCAACCACCTTGAGTAACTTGCTTTCAACTTGATCTCTAATCATCAGGTTAATCTGAAGAATATAACATTGGCTTTATACCAGTCTTCATCCGAATTGATAGGCTTAACATGTGTCTGCATACGTGATTTTGAAGATTTCATACATTAAATATGTTATTTCTTTTTGAATATGAATGCTTAAGTCAAGCCAACTCTTGCTTGTCAAATCATTGATATGGAGATGGGGCCATGAAACTTTCTCATTGACCTAGCTAGATTTAAATACTCCTAACAATCCACTGCCCATGAAAGTTGTAAGTCTGGCTTCTCAGCTCCAGGAAAAATTGACATGAAATTATAATGGTTAATGTGACGGGAGAAAATTGCGCACATTGGGATTAGTTGTTTCTTAGTTGTATTTAATTTAACTGTAACTAAAAAGAAATGTAGTCTGCCCACTTTTTGGAACGTAGCTCTGCCAAAGTCAAATGTAGCTCTCAGTTCTACAAATGTTGTGCAACTCAGTTCTAGATATTTTTACTGTAAAGAGGTATTTGTAACTTGATTTTTGTTCAGCAGCTAATCAAAAATAAAAATATTGCTGCTGCTTTAAAAAAACACGTGCTTTTGCTTTTTATTTCAAATACTTAGTTTTACTCTGTGTTCATTGTAGACATATTACAGTGCTTTTTAATGAAGAAATTTTAAAAAAACACTATCATGTGGAGTGTTCACTGATTTCCTAAACTAAACCTATAAGGGTCACAGCTAAATTATGTACATAATTCTCTTACCTAGAATTACCAGTTAAATTTAGAGGAAGAACTGCTGAACTAGAAATGTCACTGTGAATTTTGAATCTTACTATTGACAAGTTCTGTTAAGAGATATAAACAATATGCCACAAGAGCTAATAATTTTGTGATTACAACAGTAGCTATGTTTCACAAAATTTAATCCCTTTCATTGGTTTATTTTGAGCATTTTCTCTCAACCTCCATTATGTAATGGTACAAAATAATAATTATATTTAGCATAATAGAGTAGAATAATATCTACAGTATTACTCACATGTTTTATTTTAAAAAAATAGTAAATAGTAATCTATGTACATTATATAACTTGTAAATGTGTGTAAAAACATACATGGATTTTATATGTTCGAACAATTATTTCTAATAGAAAATGATGGATTACATTAAGATGGGGCAAAATATTCATGGATCCTCAGTTTTTGTCCACTTGGAATAACCTGCCCTAATTTTCTTGTGAATTTTGGAAATTTTAATCCAAATATATCTGGAGGACACTAGATCAGGGAAGGCTACTTGAGAACATAGTTTGTTCTGGAACTAAACACATTTAATATAATTACAATAATTAAGTAACTGATATATATTTGCATTTCTTGGATAATTTGGACATCCCTTGGGGTTTGTGACTCCCTGCAGCTTTTTAGTATCTGGCCATACTTCTAATATCATTCAATAAAATAAGCATTTGTTTTACTTTAAAGAATGCTCCAAAATGTTGAATACATTTCACCAATGCCGCATTTAACTGAGTGGCAACCTAGTAGCAGTGTCCATCTTCCTATTCCACACAGCTGACGGTAAGTACTAGTTTACTGGAAGCAGTTAAGCGAGAACAGTGGATTAGTTTTTCAAATAAACTTCATCTAAATAAACATCAAAAATATAATAATAAAAACTTAAATAAAATAAAGCATCATAAACATAGAAGTCAGTCCTTGGATCTAGTGGAAAACATAAAGCACAAAATGCATACCCATATAATACTGATGGTGTTCCTTTCCCCCCAAAAAATTTAGCTACATGAGCTAGACAGAGCATTAGATCAATATTATTTAGATAAACAACTCAAGCCCTTTAGTTCCAGACTGCAAACCTTCCACTCATATTTCTTGGATTACCTGACAGTTCCATGGATTAAATGTAAAAACTTCTGTATTATTGCTGAGTTACAGAATCTTCTACCCCTACATTTTTACATTATTCAACATTTCCTTTAAGTAAAACCTGTTATTTTATTTAAAGGAAAAATGCTCTGTTGATAGTGAAGAAGAATCAAATAGGTTGGTTTATGACCAGAACTAATAAGTCTATGAATTGAACTCTGTAAGAGGAGGAGGAGGAGGAGGAGGAGGAGAAGCAGGAGGAGGAGGAGGAGGAGGAGGATCAATGCAGGTATTTTTTAAAAGATGGGATATATTCATGATAAAATAAAATATAAAATAAATAAAATAAAATAATAAAATAACATGCATTATACTGAGTGTCTTTTCACCTAAAATGCCTTTTTCCTTTTCACATAGTGAACATCTTTTATGTTAAAAATGAAACTTCCACTATCTACACATTTATAGTGACTTTCCTATATGAAACAATCTTTATATGATGAAAAATGTATTAAAGGATTTTTTTAAAAATGAACAGATTTTTCATTTAATCATTTAGAAGTTTAAATTTTTCATGATACTGCTGTAAATAATGCCTGAATGCCCTGCCTTATGCATGTTTACAGATGTATTTACTTGGTGAATATTGCAAAACTAAGAACTGTTTATCTCAGGAGGTTTGGTTCTTCCAAATGCAACCAGAAAGTACAGTTGAGTGCAGTTCATGGTCTCCTGGTTGAGATATGTCAAGTAGCAATGACAAACTTCTGCATATGCTTAGAAAAATAGCTCATTTGGGGAGTTCTTTAGAATTAGGCCCCAATGATTAGTAAACTTCATGATACTGTCCTTGTATGTAAACTCTGTGTTTGAGGAGATAAAGAGGTAATGAACACACACCTTATGCCTGTCTCCTTGCTTTGTTTCATTGGTTAATGGTAGAGGAATGTATTGAAGCTACAATGTGAAGCTAACAATATGAAGCAAAACAAAAGTAGCATCAGCCAAAAGCAGTCCTATGACTTTGTAGGTATATGCATCTGGGAACACATTTATATATGTCTACAAGAGCTAATTTCCTATATTTAATAGTTTAAGCATCTAGTGAGATCTTACACAAAATGGGCATGCAGTCAATTATCTTTATGTCTTACATTCAAAACAACAACAAAGTCAAATAATAGAGGAGAAAAATGTTGTAGCCAGATTGTCCTCACATTCTTCAGATGAAAGTATTTCTTTGGATCTCACATCTTATATGAACTTACTTATATTTCATCCTTTCCTTTCTTTTTTCCCTATAACTACCATTTGTAAGCCATGGGAGTGAAATAAGTGTACTTTATACCATTCATACCTTTAAAATGCACAAGTCGGCCTACCGTAGCTGAACTCTTGACTGTTTTTATATTTGCTACTTGGGTCTTGGTTTTAGAAGTCTGTTGTCCTGAGCTTCACTTTGAATACTGGTAAACTGAATGGCAATTTGGTAAGAAAGAAACAATCAAAGATTTCCTGAAAATGCATAGGAAAAGCTTATTATAACTACCTGTATACAGGTCTAAAAGTATGTTTTACCTGTGTACAAGTCTTAAAGTTAACAAATCTAAATGTTAATAATCACCCAAGCTTTTCTAGTACTTTGGTTATTGTGTGGGTCTGTTACATAACAATCACAATGACATTAACTTAAGAAATGCATATCAATGTTACAATTTCAAAGTTACATTATATTTTGTTTTGCTACATTATGCCAGTGTTGTAGCCCCCAAGTAAACTCTAATAATAGTACTTTTGTTTCAAGACATTTGACGTTCATAAGTTGTTGTTTTTATTCCATTAAATCTGAAGGCACATTAACATGTGGCCATTTTTATTATAGAATCTGGACTTGGATTTTCAAAATATTGTCGGAATAAAACATCAAAATATGGCCATGAGCTGGACTTCTGTTCAATGCTGCCAGTTAAACACAAAGACAGCTTCTGATGACGAACTCGAAGTATTTATTGCAGTCATAAATCTTTCACCAAAGTAACACAAAGCATACTGCAAGCTCAAACTTTTCACATAGAAAATACTAGGTATGAGAACTTGCTTTAGTGAGAATCTCAAGAGACAAATCTCAAGTTTGGAAAGATCTGTTTCTAGTCCAAGATTACAAGATTACAAGTAATACAACAACTCATCATTTTTTTTAACCTAATCTAAATTATCAGCTTGAATTAATTAGCTGAGACTTACTTCTTTCAAATAGAAATCAAGGCTTGACTTCCTTTGCTCTTCTTAATTTGCAATGTGCTGCTGAGGTGAGAACCTTACCTGGATCAGCTGCCTCATCCTGCACTTGTATCTCCTTGGGCAAGTTAATTTTTGTGGTGCACCGTAATGGTCAGACAGATCATTTTCCTCAGCTTCTGACTCTGAAGTCTCAAACAGATCCCTAATATCTTCCATATATTAATTGTGTGAACATTTTATGGGCAGCTGGGAATGTAGGTATCACAACTTACTGCCTTCCTAGCTCATATGGACATGGCTACAATGATGAAGTAACAGACAGTGGTGTCAGTTTTCGCATGTGTTTTCAACAGCTTGAAATGGGGAGAATGTAGGACCAGCTGCATATAGCTGATAAGAGCTTTTGTAGTATTCAGGTGATTGTGTGGGTCTGTTACATAACCATCACAATGACATTAAGAAATGCATATAAATAGCTGTATTGAAGCAAGTCACACTTGTCCAGCATTCATTAAGTACAGTTGTCATTTATTTCAGCAGCAGTGAAATTAAATGAGAACTCATTGCATGCATTGTTTTAAAAAGTGTAACAAATAGGAATCAGTATTTACTTAGTTTAATAGATATGTTAGATCTATAACTATAAAATACCACTCTAGTGCCTGAGTTTCTATAGCAACAGTTTAGAAATAAATGAATTGACAATGTGATTTTTTGAACTTTAAAAAATGCATCTTTATTCCTTCCTTTTTTTCTTAGTTTTAGAGTTAATCTTGATTTTGAGTTTAATTCATACCATGCATTTATGAAATCTAAAGACAGAACTAATATTTCATTCATATGTTGATAAAATTATATTAGTTTTCTATTTCTACAGAATAGCAGTTTATACTCCTTGTTTTAAACAGGAAGTAAGTGATTCTCTAAATCAAGTCTTTCATTAATAGAAGTGAATTAGCCATAATTTTTAGGATTTATGGAATAACAAGTGCTAACGGATTTTGGATCTGTAAATTGCATCCTAATCAAATGACCCTAATAATACTATATTTATATGCACTTGAAACAACTCCCATGATCTTTGCTTCGCTGGCCAAAGCAAGGTTCAAGGCAGGATCTCACAGATTCCTTTTAAGAACAGCTATGTAATCTCTCACAAAACTTTTCTGTGACTGGATGGCACAACTGTAAAGCTGCTTTAGCTGCAGGAATAAGTTAATATCAAGAGTGAGGGCAACATTGGTAAGATTTTCTCCCCGCCCCTCTCACTCTCTCACTTTCACTCTCACTCTGTCCCTCACTCTGTCTCTCCCCCCACTTTCAGTCACTCTTGCGTAATTTGAGATCTCTCCCCCCTGTATCCCCATGCATAGAATTCAGGTAAACATTTTGATTCACATTGAGTAGGGCTCTTGTCCAAAAATGCTATTGCTTTATAGATGGTTCTTTTCCATAGACTTCCATAGTTTTGTGTTGTATTTTGCTACAATACCCTACTGCTCTTGAATTACCATGTGGTTCAGCAAAAGGCCTTGAGTCCTCCTCAATTTCATTCTGTTGAGCTACTTAAGGCTACCAAAACATGCCCTAGCAAAACCTTTGTAGTTTTCCCCTATAAACTAAACACCAATTCAATGGGAGATGACAGATTGCTTCATATAGCATGCACACAAGCCCAGACAATAGCCGTAGCCATGACTGATTGCCTTGCTGTAACCCACTTTATGTTAAATGCATTCTTGCTGTTCAATTCCACAACTGTAATTTTGTTCTTCTGCATCGCTCAGCCCTCTGTGGACTAACCAGGTTCCTTCAGTAATGATTTCTTTTCTATTGTATTGTTTTCTGCATAATCAAGTTGGTAGGTAGGGGTTTAGGTGACACAGCCATCTGTCAAGTTCATTTGCTCTGAAAATGCATGGTATAATGGCCTCTACAACTTCAGGCTATCTGTTATAAAGAGAGAATATCAGCTTTTACCCTGCCTTGCCTCACCTTATCATCCTCTTCAAATTTTTGGGTTTTTTTTCTGGACCAAATGCATAAAGGCCCCTCAGTGTGACTGATTAAGGTTTTCTTTTGTTTAAACAGCCAACATGTGATCGCCTTATATTGCAATTTATGTAAATAATCCAATTAAGGAGAAGAAAGTAATGTTTAAGCTAATGTGCTTGTCTTGAAATTAAAGAGGTTGCTGCAAACTGCAGCATCTTTGAGTTATCATCGCTGTTTCATTGATATGCTCACTGCTGTTTTCTTGAAGTTTGCATAATATGCAAGAGGAAAGTAGCTTGGATGCCAAAGAGAAAAAGAGAAGAGTGATACATCTTCCTTTGCACAAATGAAAAAGCTCATAATAATTCCTATAAAACCTTTATCAAATAGAGGCGGTTTATGGTGCTGACAGATTTTCATGGTGAGGAATAACACAAATCAAAAGAACCAGTCATGCTACTCAACTTTTCTTTTTAGTTGCATTAAATTTAGGAGAGTTTGAGAAAGAAGATAATTAGAAACATAAGAAACCAATTGCAGAAAAAGACCTAGTGGTACACCAAGTCTGCTCTTTAAGTTGTTCATTTGTTTTCTTTTTAATTTATGTATTTATTTTTATTATTTTTATTTTTGTCAAATGATGGACATATGTTTATCCCAAGCAAGTTTAAACTCAATTACTGAGGATTGACCCACTACCCCTGCTGAAAGCTGGCTCCAAGCTTCTATTTTCCATTTTAAAAAAAACACCACAATTATTTTTGTTTTGTCATGGCTAATTTAGGGCAAGCAAAAAATAATAACAATAAAAGCTGATATTTAATGGAGAATTATTAGGTACACTTATTATATTAATGTATGAAAAATTTTGTAATAAAATTAAGACTATACCTGTTGTTTAAATTAAAATATTTAGGAATGTACCACTTTTTGATTTCAGGTAAAAGTTCATGGATTAACTTTTGTTGGTTTTTTATTGTAAATGTTTTAATAATTGCCAAATTATTCAAAATCATTAGAGTCAGCATATAAATTTAATATATTATGTTTTGTTGCAAAGTCAACCAGTTCTTTAGACTGGATTTGGATTTTTTGTTTACCTACACTCCTTCCCAAGGGTCTGGGATAGGCAGATGTGGTTGTTTAATAATATTAAAGGTATTGTTGCACAATGTAAACTTTCCCATGTAAACCTGCCTTTTGATGGTGATTTTGTCAATGTCGATGGTGTCCAAGCGGGCGCTCCCGTTGTTTTGGGATTGTAACCAAGGCATCTATTATTGTTACTAAATTTGTTTTCATTTGTTGTCATTCTACTTCTATTTCCAGGTCTTTATATTTTGGAATTTTTCCCATTCTTTTTATTCTATTCTGCTGTATCCATATATTGCAATAATGTCCACTGTCTAGATTTTTTTTTACTTATCAACGATTGCTAAGTCTGGAATGAGGTGCAGCAGATGTTTAATTGAATTCTAAAGTCCCAGACCACATTAACTTCTTCATTTTCTATTACTTTGTCTATTTTGTGATCCCACCAGTTCTTGCTTGGAGGCAAGTGGTATTTCTTACAGATATTACAATGCACCATTACTCTTACTTTACCATGCCATTTGTTAGCACTCTAGGCTTAGAACCAATGTTAGGAATAAGCAGATGGTTCGTGCAGTGAAAAACGCTGTGAGCTAGGAAGTAGTGACACAACCACAGAGTACAGTAGGTACAAAAGTCTTT
>JANHFO010009352.1:85154-95241 GCA_032468095.1 Pareas carinatus | reverse complement strand
TCTATTCCCTCACCTAAATCATTTATGAAATATATAATATTGAAACCATTGTCTAAGCCCTAAAATTGCCATGGTTGTGTAAACAAAATGAAAGCTAACTTTTCACTTTAGCAAGCTATTAAAATTCCACTCTGCCCCTGTGTCCCTCAGATTCTTTAAAGGGGTCAGAAAATGTATACTACAAGCAAACAACAACCAGCAAAATATTATCCCTCCCAAAGGAATTTTTTTTACCTGGATCATTATTCCAGAAGGTTTGTCACTTTAAATGGTCAAGTTAAAAAAGATAGACAAAAAACATTTACTTTCTTTATTCTAATACTAATATCCGTTGAAGAAGCTTAAAACAACAAGATAAAACACATTTTAAATGATTTAACCAATTCAAAAATGAAAATTCAGAGAACAATATAGAACATTTTCTAGGGTTTTTTTCTTAGCTTTTTCCTAATGCAGGTACTTATTTAATTGCAACTCATTTTTTAACTGTACTTATGTAATTATTTCTTCTGCTTCAGAAGAATAAAAAGGCAAAACCAAACCAAAAGAAAACGTGAAAACCCTTGAAATTTAGTAGATCCAGTGCATGAGAAGGCTGTGTCTCCTGAACCAAACCACATTATCTGCATGTTAAGTTTGTCAATGGAGCCCTCCCTGTGAATAAACTGCTACTTCTTTCCTTGCCTAAAATGATGGCAGGTGAATCTGCAAATACAAAATATTAATGCTTCCTGCTTATGTACTTGTTGACAACTGTAAATATAACTTTTTGCCCTACAGATATTAGAGGTTAAGGGTGATTAAATTTGTCTATGCAGGCATGTTAAGTCATTCTTTGCATAAATGATAATAAATAGCTGCTTATAAAAAAAATTGTCATTCATTTTCCCAGGAGAAATAGAATGCTCTGACATGGATGAAACAAAAGATAAAAGTAAGTTCCACTGAATGGGTTAAATTAAAGTATAACATCAAGAAATAAACCAACAGCCCAGACAGTTGCAGCTCTTGTACATAGTCTGTATTTCTTTTTTATATCTTCTTTTGATAGCATATTATACTGCCAACTTGTCCTTAAGCATTGTGCAATACATATTGAGTACAATGTTATAAAAATAATGGACAAAATAAATGTCATTTATCTGTTGTGAAACAGGAGAAAGTGACATGGAGGTATATTATCTACATAATGTTTTGTTTCAGGATAAACCGCAGGCACGAGTTACTAGAGTCCTCATGAAAAGTATGGGAATTGCACGAGGTACGACACAGATTTTGGGCAGTTCCCATTGATTTAACCAGTTTACTTACAAGGACTTCCTGGTGCATTTCACTCGTCATTTTTCTCACATTAAAGAAACCTGCAGTTGTGCTAGAGATATAAAAAGTCATTAAATAACAAAATTATGGTTAAGTGCTTGCATGTCAAGGTTATATGATAGGATGATGGTGGTGGTGGTGGTGGTGATGATGATGATGAAGGTGATCAATCTTGTAGTAAAAACATTAAACAAAATATAAATCTAACTATTTGCCCTAATAGTCAGTAATTCAGAATCCTTGTATCATGTCCTAATCCAGACTTTTGTTAAAAAGCACAAATATATGTTGTCCTATATATGAATATAATGAATACATATGTTTATGTAGATAGACAGAACATTATTTTGGTCATAATCAATAAAATGAAAAACACAAAACTACGTCCTAACAAGAACTATCAGCAACCATTTGCAACTATTAGCAACTACTTTTAGAGAAATAAAATTATATTGATTATTTAATAGATAGTGCAAATAAAAGCTACCAGAGTGCCCTGGAAATTTAAATAAAAGAGGGGCAATCAATTGGTGGCCAATATCAATACAGAAGAAGATGGGCTGTGGTTTCTATGGTACCCATATCACAGGGACAGTATGGGGTTTCATATGGCGCTTTCCTTTATCTCCCCTTGAGGACAGCTGTGGGGAAAACTGTAAATTGAGCTAGAGATGAAACTCTTCTAAACTGTGATTTATTATAAATATGAATTTGGTTTAGATATTAAATTCTGGTTGTTTGCAATTACAATATATTATGAGAGAAAGCAAGAATTTCTGTTTGACCTTCCATATCTAAGATCCTAAGATTTTCTAACCGTGAGAACAATTACCCAGTGAAATGGCTTGTCTTCAGAAGTTGTGGGGGCTTCATCACTGGAGACTTTCAGGAAGCGACTAGACAGTCATTTGCCTGAAATTGTACAGACTCTCCTGCACGAGCAGGGGACTGAACTAGATCACCTCCAAAATCCCTTCCAACTCTGTTAGTCTACCCTTTGCTTTAGGATCTTGATCTAGCCTGATCCGACTCCAAGATTAAGATGGCATCATTAGAAAAAGCATAAAGGGTCAGTTTCTTTTGGATCACTGCTTCCAAGCAAAATTTGTAGTTATCTACCAATATTAGATGAGTCAGTTCATGAAGGTTATGGTGTAGTTTCAAGCATAGGTAAAAATATTTATTCAGAAATTAGATTCAGGTTTACTTAACTCCTACTTCCAGTCAAAGTACTGTATTCAGAAAAAGTATGTTTATGTAATTAGCCATTAAATTTATGTCTAGAGAAAGCAATATAGTTACCATTTTTTCCCCATCTGTTCTGTGCAATATCCCTGGATATTCCACTTTTCCAGGTCATCTGTGGGAGGAATCAACAAGGTTTTGGTGGTGACTCTGATCAGATGAATGAAATGCTGTCTCAACATGCATTGAGGCTTGTTAAAAGGGTGGGCAGGTAAGCCTATGGTTATGGCTGCCAGTTTGACTTTCTTACACACGCACCCAATAACTCTGGATGTATGTTACGGTTCCAGTCCTGGAACACAAAAATAAAATAATTAATTAAGATAATCCATCATCTCACTTACCTCAGTTCTATGGGCAGTTGGAGACCTTACTTTATAAATAAGAATTTGTCTCTTTTGTTGCTGGGAAAATTGCTTGTTTCACCTCTTTGTGTGATTGAAATAGCTGCCATGTCCAGATTTTTCTAAGCTTCAAATGTGCTTTAAATGATCAATTTAATTTTTCTAATTCCTTTATAAGCCACTCCAGATGATCCAATCTGGAAAGGAAACCCAAAAATTCCTTTAAATAATAAATACTGTCCAATCACATGATTTAAAAAAAGTAGAAACAGTATGTCAGGTAATTTTCTCATGGGCAGTAATACTCTGACAGCAGCAGAATGTAGCCTTAACATTCCAGTTCAGGAGAAAATTTGTGCATGTAACTTAACCATCCATTATCTTTTCCAATGATCTCCTTTCAATTACCAGATTCAGCTGAAGAAACCAGGGCATTTTGAATGACACAATCAGAATCTTTTGCTGTGGGGTTTTTTTAAAAACCTAATTTTGGTGTGACATAATATTTGTGTTGGCAGGGGTCCCTGAGCTCAACATACATCATCACTAACTTATTAGGACTTGAAGCAATTAGCCGAAACAAACAGAAGAGACAAGATCTGCATTGAGCCATAGAAATTAGGGGAATGTATAGCCCATGGCAGTCCATTATTTGAGAGCTTCATCAAAGCTCAGGCATTGAAATGGGTTTAAAGAAAGGTGCACATTGTTTTCACACAACATCTATACATGGCTCCATTATTTTCCAAATGATTCAGGTTACAGGGGGAAAAATTGTGTCGGCATAATGAGGCAGCCGAAAGAACTTTTCAGTTTTCGTCTCAGAGCTCTATGAAGTGCATTGCATGAGTGGCTAAGGATTAAAAATCCAATTAGATCTTCCCTTGACAAGGGAAGTCAGATAGAGAAGACACACTGAAAGCCCTGTGCAATTAATAAAAATGAATATGCCATCAAGCACTGTCGATAAAAAAAGAAAGAAAGGTTGTGGGTGCTCACAATATACTGATTTGGTTTATGCTCTGGGACAAAACTTTTTTGAGACTTAATAATAAGGTCTCTTGTCACCTGGGGCTGACAATCAGTTGTGGAAAAGATTAACACACACACACGTGCACACACACACACACACACATTTTATTTGAGGTCTAGAAAATACTTGGCCGTTAATCCAGGATAGTTTGGAGGGGCTAGTAGAGGTAGGTTGGGATATGCTAATTGTTTCAAACCCAGTGTAAAATCCCTTGCCCACAAAGTCTGGTGGGCTTTAAATAGTTACCTGCCCAAGCATTTATTACGTATCTGTGGTAAGAATGTTTGGGCATCTGGTTACAGCCCTATTTTTTCTCTGTTTTCTTCAGACATAGTGTAGTATTATAACTTAATTAACAGTTGTTCTTGGCTCAGTCCCAAAATATTCTGCTCTCTTTTTGCCTTCCTAACATTTGAACTCAGTTGTCAGGGCTGCAAAAGATTCCATGAGCTTGGAAAGAACTGATCTAGGAAACAGTACTGAAAGGAGGTGTTCAGGCCATCAACTCAATGCAGGGATTAAGTTCAAGCATCCCCAGAAGATGGCTTTCCAGTCACCATTTGACCATCTCTAAGGAAAGGGAACTCATTCTCTTCCTAGACAATTCCACTGTTGGACTGCTTTTATTGTTAGGTAGATTGCTTCTGGAATATAATTTAAATGCATAATTCTAAGCCCTATGTTCAAGATGATAGAAAGCAGGTATTGATATTCTTGATATTTTTTTAGGAACTTGAAAAGTGCTATCTTATTTCCAGCCTCTCAATTGTATTTTTTCAACACATACGCAGCCCCCTCAAACTCTTTATATAAGACTTAGTATCCAGTCTCTGATTATCCCTATTGCTGATATCACTGTCAGTTCAGATTTTTTTTAATCTAATGTCCAAAACAGAATACAACATTTAATTGGAGCTGCCCAACTAAACATTGTTGGCATAGTGGAGCCTGATTTGAAACTCTTCTTATGTCGCTGCAGCATAAAACTGCATTTGCTCTTTTAGCAATTAAATTGCACTGGAGATTCATGTTCATGAAGCAGCTGTATTTGCAAATCCTTTTCATGCATACTATTGTTAAGCCAGCTAGTCCCATTTTATAACAATGTATTTTACCCCCCCCCCAAATGCAGAACTTTTCCTTTTGTTGTTTTCCTGTTTTCTAACAACTATGTTGCAATAATTGTAAACTGTTTCTATTTTTCAGATTATTAGCGATTCTATCCAGTTTTTTTTTCCTGGCAAATTTAACCAGTATTTTCTTTACCATTTCATCCAAGTCATGAAGATGTGAAAGAGTAGCACACCTAGGACCAAACCTTTATGACATCTCTCTTGATACTTCACACTGGTGGCAATCACACCTTCAATACAATTTGAAATAAGGTTTCTTTTTATTCTTCCAACTCTCAGGGGATTGCAGCTTTATGCATGCAATTAATTCTCAACTCATTCACTCACAGAATGTAATCAGGCAGTTTAATTTTAAATAAATTCTGTCCACATGTTCAGCAGTATTAGGAGACAAAAATGTCACTGTGCATATACAAACCTTTGAAAATATATAATGGGAGTAAAGTTAATCAGGACTTATGTGTCCCATGGATTCCAATGGATCTTGTTCAACTTTGTATGTTACATGGTACATTTCATGCAAATGGAAAATGACAAGTGGGATAAGGATTAGTTGCAATCATATAATTTTGACATGGTGAGCATGATCTGTAATAATCAAAAAGAAGCAACTAAGGCCACATATGGTATATATTACAACATTTCAGCTGCAAATGTTCCTGTAATTCCTGCCATTAAGAGAAGAGGAAGGAAACACAAGCTTGCTCACATATGTTTGGTCTCTTGTGTCTTAGGTCTAGCTCAGAAAAAACACCAACAAATGGCCTGTGCCCTGAAGTGTACCATTTCAAACTGCAAGTGGGGAACTGCATGGTCAAATGCTTGCCATGAAAGAAATTTCCTACACAAATAAAATGATGACACAAGGGGAAAAATAGGCTGCAACTATTCTTTGTGACATTTGGTTTTCTATGTTTGAAGATTGTTTTTTCAAAATGTGGAGAAGTTATCAGATATGGAGCTCCTCCTTCCTCTCTGTGTGGTGTGTATGGCCCAGAAATTTTAGGCAAATCTCATTCATTTCGTGTGGATATAACCACACACGACTAAATAAAAACAGTTTTAATTCAGAACTCAGAAAGTCTTCAAAGGTACTGCAGAGAAAGAATAAGAAAATAACCATCAGAAATGTAAATACATATATGCATATACACATAGCTTAAACCATTATAAAGAGAGAGAAAAATCAAACATATAATGTAGCAAAAACTGGAAAGAAAATTTTGCTTAGTATAACAGGAGGATGTTCCATTAACAAGAGCCTTCTCCTATAATTCTCTCAGTATAAAGAGGGGTCTTTAAAAAAAACTATTTTACCTATTCATCCTAAAATTAGTTTAAATGAACCTGTTATGTGTCAATAGTCTTTCTTTTTAACTTTATTAAATATATAGCAAATTTATTCTAAACATGCCTTTTTAAAAATCAGTGCAAAGGTGTTCAACAGACCTTGCTGCCAAGGTATGCATGTAACACAAACATGCAGGCTTAATTAGTATGTTAAGAAATAGCTGAATTAACTGAGTATTTGTGAGCTAAGTAGCTTTTAGTCCAATTACTTGCAAAGAAATAAACTGAAGGACATGGTTAATACTTGTGTCAGAATTAGTGAGACTAAAAAGTGCTTAATATTGGATTCTTTTCACAACTGGGAAAATATATATCCATAGTCTGAAGTATGTTTGACTCCTTAAGTCTAAGTGTGAACTGTGCTCAATCTGTTTAAATTTCCTGGGATGGTCCTGAGAGGGAGGAAAAGAGGTTTTGCCTCATCCCATATGTATTATTACCAATAGATCGTGACATGTCCTTGTTTGGCCTTCAGCCAATATAATTATTTTCCTTCCCACTGAAAGATCCTTGGTTAATGTTAAAGGCCGGTTGAGTTGGTAGCTTTACAAATCTTCACATTCAATTTAGTCAACACTTCTAAAAAGAGTGTAGATGATGATCATGCAAGACAAATCTGATCCCTTACCCAAAGGGCACAGCTGTTTGGTGTTAATACCAGGCTAACATTAACTTTGACAATTTTTACTATGCTCGTCAGTGGCAGAATCTGCTTTTTCAAGAGGAGATGATGAAATTGCTTTCATCTTACTTGCCTGTCTCCAGTTCCTTGAAGCAGTTTGATATACATTTATTTATTTATTTATTTATTTATTCAAATTTTTATACCATCCTTCTCCCCGAAGGGACCCATGGTGGTGTACAGCCGTCTAAAACACATTAAACATAACACAGACAATTTAAGAAACAATTAAAAAATATAGATGACAAGGCTAAATTTTAAAACCACAAAGTACAACCAATTTTGACCAAATTATAAAATTTAAAATGGAGAAGGCGTGATTAGGCCAGGAAAGCCTGTATGAAGAGGTAGGTTTTCAAAGCATGGCAGAAAGCATGGAGGTCCAAGATAGTTCAAATCTCAGGGGGGAGATCATTCCAGAGAGTGGGAGCTGCCACAGAGAAGGCTCTCCCCCTGGGGTTCGCTAGCCGGCATTGTCTGGCTGACGGCACCCTGAGGATGCCCTCTCTGTGGAAGCAGATGGGTCGGTGGGAGGTATTCACTGGCAGAATGCGGTCCTGTAGATATCTGGGTCCTAAGCCATGATTAGAAATGTATGGATAGGCAACAGATCAAAACTGAAAATGAATAAACAAACCCCAGTTTCATTGCATACTTCTTCTTTCTCTCAATGCACAATATATCTATTTTAGTTTCTTTTCATTTTATTCATTTATGTGCTTTCCTTTTATTCATCTTAGACTCCAAGTCACAGTCTTTCATATGTCACAACAATAACCAGACAGTCCCAAGATATTGACTTTCCGTGGTTTTGTTCAAATTTCACATGATATTTCAGGTTACCAATCTAGGTCACCCTTGTGTTGCATGCCCCAAGGATCTCCAATCCTTGCAAGCCAACATACTGTTGTCTGCATCCTGTCCACTAGAGAATACTTACAGTGTCATACATTGAAGGAAATTCTAATGCATTGGTTCCCAACCACTGGGCTACAGCCCACTACTGGGTCATGACCCATTTGGAACCAGGCTGCATGAGTGGCTGGTGCTGTGTCCGGAGTCAGGAAGTTGGCTCCTGAGGCTTGTAATAAGTAAGGATGACCCCCTCCCACTTGCAGACAGCCTGACTGCAGAGCCAAGAGCTGTCAAAGCCGCTAGTATTTAAAGAGCGCCTCGTTAGTTTTGCTTTTGCTTTGTTGTTACTATGTTGAGAAATAAACATATTCCAGTTACCTTCTGAAAGTGTCCAGCCTCATCATTCCTGGTCAGATTGACCAGCTGGCCCAGTTCATGTGCACATGCAGCTCAATTTGCTTGAGCGGAGGCCCAGTGTGTGCATTCATGCACACACACATGTTGGCCTTTAACTTGCATGGCTCAGTTTCCTTTTCCCTACTGTTACGGTTGGTGACTGGTGTTCTAATGTGTTGATTTCTACCTCATAACTAACTCTCTGGCAAGAAGTGACACTTGCTGTATGGCCTCTTTGGGCCACCAGTAAACAAAAGAAACAACCCCCCGCCCCCCCCTCCTTCAAATACAGAGCACCAACGCGCAGAATATTCTTTGAAGAGGCCATGTTTTTATTATTCACGGGGCTGCATCCGTCAAAGCGAAGGTTTCCTGCCGAACACATTCCATGCGTCTTGTTTAGGCATGCTGGGTAAAATATTAACAAATGGTGTGAACGGAGCGCACAGATGGTGTCAGAACGCTGGCAGGGTCCCAAGTGCTTTCAGCGTTTTGCCCTCCTCCCTTTTTCTTTCTTTCTTTTCAATGGAATAGAATTTGAGGTGTGTGTGTGTGTGTGTGTGTGCGCGCGCGCATGTGTGTCCAGCATCCTCTCATCGGATGTTAGATCTCCTGGGGCAGAGGAAGAATTTTGCCAAGGCCGTGTAGACAAAATAATTTAAAAAAGGGTATGAAGGAATATGTCCAGATCAAATTGGGCAAAACGCAAAACTAAAAATCGAGGTTGTGAAATAAGAGAGGCGGGTGGTTGGAGAGGCCGAGGCGTTTTTTTTCGTGTTTTTGTTCGCTCGTTCTGGTAAATTCAACACTGGGGTGAGTCCTTCGGGAGAAGGACGGGGTACAAATAAAAATATTACTATTATTATTATCATTATTATTGATAAGGTGCCACAGTGAAGGGACTGGCAGAGTGTCAATGGAGATATATGGCACGCCACTTTGAAATGACCCTTGTTGTGCCCGTTTCAAGACGGGGCTCATTATGTGAGACTGCACTTGGCAAAATTTCAATAGCCGAGAGAGGTAGGAAGAGGAAGAAAGACAACGGCGAATAAAAAGACCCTCTTTTTAGTAAGAACTTAATTGCGAGTCTTTCCGTGAATGAACTCACAACAGTCCGGTTAAGGATGCAGGTAGTTGTCGGCTTAATGATCAGAAGTGGGAGCAGAAGTGCTAACAAGGCATACCTGAGTTTACAATCGTTTTGGCCATGGTTGTTCAACAAACTGCTCCGGTTGTTAAGTGAATCACATAGTTGTTAAGCGAAATCGGGCTTCCCCTATTGATTTTGTTTGTCGAAAGCCAAGCTGGGAAAGGTTTCAAATAGCTATTGTATGATAGGTTGGTTGTTAACAGGAATGGGTCTAGTGTTGTTGTTTTTATGATGGCTTTTTTCTGAGTACAGAAAGGAGTAAACTGCTTCCTTTGCCTTTCGGCCCCAGACTAGGGGCTTTAGCAGGCCTGTCGCTAGCCGACGTGCTTTTTTTATTACAGCAAGAAGTTTTACAAGTTGGCAAAGCTGTTTTCTGTACTTGGGGGGGGGCGGAAAACAAGTGCTTCATTTTTAAAAAAAAGCCTGATAGATCCCCTGGTACAAGCCAACAATGAGAGGGAGACCCTGTGGCTCAGAGGCTAAGACATTAGCCTCACATGCCATCCAGCCCAGGTTCAAATCCCATCAAGGGTCGGCCTCGCTGATGAAAGCTAGAAATGGCCACTGCGACTCCAT
>JANHFO010009352.1:54196-66434 GCA_032468095.1 Pareas carinatus | reverse complement strand
TCTGGTTTCCCCGGAGCCAGCTAGGTCCTCTCCGAAGCTGCCGCTTGATTTCTTTTTCTTTTTTTCAGATGTAATTCTTATGAATCACTCATTGGTGGAACCAGTCTAATGCTTTTAAAAAAGATGACTAAAACATCACAAATAATAACCTCTTTTTTCACAGATTAAAAAAACTATCAAGGATAGTATATTTCACTGTTTGTAATCAGATTTTACTGTATTCAGTGGCTGAAGTGTGTTCAAAAGAGCTTGGTGAAAAGGTGAAGTCAAGAGTTAGTCTTAAGTCCTGCTACATATGACATTCTCTATTCAGAGGGGAAAATCACAGCTGCAAACTTCCCTGAAGGAAATCAAAAGGCAAAGCATTCTGAAAAGGCCAAATTATTCTATGGGAGAAGTCCTGATCCTGCAAGCTCTTGAAGTCAGACATGCAGATTTCTTTTGCTCCAGCAACCCCAATAATCACCAATCTTTTGGACTCCTCCAAATGACATGGATTCCGGTGCATCCTTAGCAAGACATGTGTCTTCTATAGGAGGGCTGATTGCCTCAATCTCTTCCCCAACTTTCATCTGAGATGCTACTTTCTCCTGCACATCCTGAAGAGATATTAACTTTTCTTCAACAGACAACTTACCAGAAGCAAGTGTGATATCAGATAATGTAAATAAAGATGAATTTCAGAAAGATGAGGCCCCCTTGGGACTTGTTTTGCTTTGAATTGACCATATATAAATTGGGCTGAAAGAAATCTCATCCCAATGCCTCTGTCATGGTATATTTGTGGTTCTATGGTATATAATCTTATCCCTGGCCAAAAGAATGAAGAGATTGATTAAAGCCTTCATGAAAAAGCATACCAGGCACTTTACTTTAGCTTTACAATTTGAATGACAAATATATGTGCTTATAATCTGATGATAGCTGAGCCATCTGTTTTGCCCCTCTCCCTTTTCATTTATGTGAGTTTGGTTTAAACAAGATTATGGTGCAAATTGACGGGGAAAGAGATGTAAAACATTTTTTTACATATAAGGGCTAAATAGCACACTGAGAATGCTCTTTGTGTGCTTCTGAAGGTCTTCTTATTGCTCAGAGTTGCTGCTGATTTACTGCAAGTAGAGAAATTCTTGGGCACCACTGGTGCTCTCTTGGAAATGCTGTTATTTTTCATCCTGTGAACTTCTGCATCAAGCGGTAAACACTTGTCAGTGCTGTCTCCAATCCTCTCACTGTGACTGGAGAAGCTGGCTCGCCACTGCTCCCCCCCACCCTTCCTCACATGCCAGGCTGTGGTTTGCAAACATAGTCAATCGGAGTGACGTAAAGGATCAGCAGGTCAGGTCTGTTCTCCACTGGGGTTCAGTTTGCATTCCCAATAGGATGCAGTGTGGCAAAGTTCATATACACAAACTGCTCAGAATACATCTTACGCCTAAATCTCCAAAAGCTTTTCCTCTAAGGAATCTAACCTTTTGAAAGGCTGCCCTTGGAATGTGCAACTGTTCAAATGAGTGGGAAGAATGAAATCATACCAGCATTCAGCATTGTTCACAGGTCCATGTACATGAGTTGGGATCGTTTCAGTTCTGTATATCAAAAGAGGGGCTTCAGTTGGCTCAGAGAGAAGACAAATGCCATACTCCATTAATGGGTTAATGATTTTAGCATGCTAGGATTTTCTCCTTTTTCTTTTTGGAAAAGGCTTATTTAAATGTTTATCAGTTGTGCAAAGTGGAGCAGCACAAGAGAGACGCCAGGGAAAACCGATCATTGCCTATGCATGGCAGCGTTGTATGAAGATTAAAATAACATTGAGTATATTCTGTAAATGAAGGAGAGAACTAAAAAAAAGCCTCCAGAGTCCATTATAAATTTTAATAATACATCAAGGTAATGTAACTGAATAACCGATCTCTGAGGGAAGAAACACAACATTTGGCTAATATTACAATTTAAATTATGAAAACAAAAAGAGCTTTTAGTTAATCTTGTCTTTCTGCTTTTATTCTTGAGGCTCTTTTTTATTTTCCCTGAATCCAAAACACCATGTAAACAAATAAAAGTATGGGGGGAAAATAAACAGTTTGGCATCTCAGTAGATTAATTAATGCGCTTCAGCCTTGGCACCAGTAGGCGAAAATTATGTGCATAAATAATATCACTAATTAAAAAGATGCAGATTAACATGCAAATAATGTTAATGAGGATCTGCAATTCCAGAGTGAATTCGCATAACATCAACAATTTAATGGGTTGGAAGGCTTGTGTTTGCATTACATTAATAAATTTCAAAGACCTTGTATAAAAAGTTCTGTCAGAGCCTCTGTAGCCCACTTGTGAGTTGTAAATTCTGTGGGCAGTTGCAAACACTCACCGGCAGATGCCCAAGTCATTATCTCAAAGGCTGCTGAGAAGGTGCTGGGTGCCAGTGTCACCAGCTGTTAGGAACCGGGCAATGGGTAGTCAACCCTGCCAATTATTTGTATTATTTGGGGAGGCTTGATATTTATTTAAAATAATTAATATTTAGTGCTCTGCATCTTGATCTGAATGAGAAGCATTTTAAACAAGTAAAGTTGTTCTTTTTTGTTGCTGTTCTTTTTTGACATCTCTTCTTAGCCTTTGATGTGTCATGGTTGAGTGAATGCATAATGGAATTGATTAAGCAGACATAATTTCTAACCATAGGCAAAACAATATAAAATGTCTTTCATGATGTAATCTAATGTTGAAGTAAAATATGGCTGCATTAAAAACCCAAAATAATCTGCAGTTTATTTTCTGTTTTGTTGTCAGTATGAAAAAAAACCTGTTATTCTTACAGTCAGGAAAAACTTCTCAAAGGAGAAAGAGCAAGTGCTGGACAAAATTAGACCTCATTCCCACCTCCACCCTCATCTCCAGAATGCTGGGTAGTTCTATTACAAATATGGAATAGATTTTAACATACTCAGGTCTGTTATATTTTAAAATATTGCAATTCTAAACATAACCGCTCAGAAATGACCTATATTGAATGCAAAGATTACTTTCAAGCAAAAGGATAGAAGAGACAAACTCAGGCAACATCTTTTATAAACCCCACTACTGTTATTACTTTACTAGAACCATGGATACATAATATTGGCCATATCTGATATTTCAAAAGCATGCCATGAATGAAAATGGCTGCCTTGTTGAGACTTGTACATTGACAAAATGGCTGCCATGATGGGTATTGCCAGATCCCAAATTCAGTTAATCAGAAGGCAAAATGGTAAATTATTCTTGTTGCTTTTATCTCATGAGAGTATCTCCATCACTATTAATCCCCAGTTTACTGTTTTTTTCTGGTGTGTGAGAGCATTTATAAATAAAATGCTCATACAGCAATGACATTTCGGTTGTTAAAATACAAATGCCCATTAGAGTAGGGGTCTCCAACCTTTGCAACTTTACGACTTGTGGACTTCAACTCAATTTTGAGACTTGAAGTCCACAAGTTGTAAAGATGGCATGGTTAGAGACCCCTGCATTAGAGTATGTATCTGTATTTTGGATCTCTTTGGTGCCATTTAATGGTTCTCCAGAGTTTTGCAGCTCAGACCTGACAACTTTAGCAACAAACCACTCATCATTTTTATTTTTTAAATTTTAACCTGGAAAATAAAATAGATAAATATGGAGGTTAGTTTCTTTATTTAAGTTATTCCAGCTTCCTTTTTAATTTTCATTTTGGTTATGGTTTTTCATATCCAAGTAAATTTATTTTCACTGATGACTTTTCTGCCTGCAGTAGATAATTGTTAGCATTTTCAAAGGAAGAAGAACCATAAAAGCACTGGTACGTTCTAAAAGACCAAATTATTGAGAATAATACAGATTGAAAAGAAAGATAAGGAGAGGATAAATACCTCCTTCTCCTGGATAAAATATAGACAGTAGGCATATGTTAATAAGGCCCATGTAGAACTAAAAGCTGAAGCCAAAGGGACAAATGGCAATTGGAAGAAGAAATGTGTCCCAAAGTTGGCACTCTAGATCAACTAGGATATGCTTTGGATGTGAGCCTTCACCACAGAAATATGTGGGTATTGATCACAAGGCTTATGTATTTTAATTGTCTGCCATATGTGCTGTTAATCAAGGGGTAAAGGAAAACAAACTTTTCAGTCGAAAATACCTTAAAAAAGAAACAAAACAAGAGAAGTAAAACTATAGAGGAAAAAAAACACCAAACTTTAACAGAAGAGTGAAAGACAAGGATTTTTTTAAGGAGAATGACTCTATATATATTTTAAAGAGATACATTATTTTCCTTCAGATTATAATGACAGAAAAGAGAGGTGGTAGTCCAAAGATTTATAGTAACAGAAAAAGCATAGTATTATTAAATTAGGGGTAGATACAGAGTCACAGAGTTATACTGTATCAGTCAGACCTGGATTACAGTTACCATGAGATTGAGCAGGGGAAATTGGGGGGAAATCACAGTCAAGACAAGTAGATAAATAGCAGTACTAAATTGGCATCTTGTATGAAAAGGATTGAGTTAACCCAGTTCTGAAGAGATCAAGACTAAACAGAGACTATCTTGTTTAATAATGTTATACTCTAAAAATATATTTTATGAGAAGGCTTCTGTTTAGCAGTGGGTCCATCAAAATGGTATGTCTGTGTAATTGGGAAAAATATTGCACACCTAGATCAAAGTGTGTTTAAGAGATATATGTTGTTTATTAATTTTAAAATGTTTTTCTATTCTAAAATTGATAGGATGGCACAATATTTTTTCTGTATGGTCTAGATTTAATTCTCAATTAAAGAATCAAGCTAATTATTATTATTTTTTAACAGTTCAGCTTTATTTGTGATCCAAGTGATGTCCTCTTGCAGTGACTGTGACTGTGAGCACCTGCATGGGGGGGCAAAAGGCTTTGACTGAGCCCTGGTAAGACCTTTGTGTATGCGGGGCTCTGGGATCCAGGACTTTGTTATCTCTGACTCTGGATGGGGTGGCACTGCCCCAGAAAGACCCAGTCCATAACTTTGGGGGTTCTCCTGGACTCATGACTCCTGTTCAAGGAACAGGTGGCAGTCATGGCGAGGAGAGCTTTTGCGTACACAACTTTGTGTTGTGTACCAATTGCACTCTTTCTGGATCAGGATTCTCTGCACTCAGTCATTCAATCCCTAGTCATCTTATGGCTGGATTATCATAATATGCTTTACATGTGACTACCCATGAAGAACATTTGGAAGCTACAGCTCGTGAACAGTGCAGCAGCACAGGTAGTTTTTTTGTGGGGGTGGGGAAGAATTCCCCTGCAACACCAACACCATGAGCTGCATTGGTTACCAGTCTGCTTCTGAGTGCAATTCAAGGTGTTGGCATGGTCCAGGTTACTTGAGGGACCATCCCCTTCACTGGAATTAGTTCGTACCACTCATGGCAGCAGAGGAGATATGCTGTGGGTCCTGTCGGGCCGATTATTCTGGCTGTTAGAGTCCAGAAGGAGGGCCTTTTCTGCTGTTGCTCCTGCCCTCTGGAACATCTACCCCCCCCCGATGTGCAGTTGTCCTTAACCCTCCTATCTTTTTGTAAGGGCCTAAAGACCAGTCTGTCACTTGACCTGAGATCCCTGTAGGAAAACAGCACAGTGGAGGTTGTTGATCAAGTAACACCTCCCCCTCACCTCCCCCTTACTCTGCCACCACCCTCACCATGTGTCCTCGTTTTTAATTTCTGATTTTAACTTATGTTTTAATTGTATATGTAACTGTAAGTCACCCAGAGTTACCCTATGGCAGTGGCGGTGAACAAATGGCACGCAGAACCCTCTCTGTCACCACGCAAGCCAAGTCACTGCAGCATCGTCCCAGAGTTGAGCATTGGATAACATGTGCATTGGGACCATGCGCATCCTCGGAAAGGAGTAGCGATACCAAGCAATGACATTACGAGCTGCGACTAATTATTCGCGACTTGTCTGGGCACTCAGTCTCTAAAACATTCGCTATCATTGCCCTATGGTAAGATAGGTGACCACTAAATTTTATAAATAAAATAATAAATAAATAAATTTCATTACTCTGTTCACAATCACAAATTGTTGTCATTATTGTTACCATATTATTACTACCATATCATTTTTCTTTCTAATTATTTATTTCACCAAGTAAGTAGCCATAATATTTAGGATTGTCATATCTGTGATGCAATAATCCAGATGCTCCTGGATAACAACAGATATCTAATGTTTTCAGTATACCTTTGCTGCCATCTAGTGGATTTCTGGATTTTTACAATTCAGATGTGACAGCTGTTATTACATATATGAGCTGTACACTGACTCATGAGAGTTACAATTTAAAATTATAAGTCATACAAATTTTATATAAGTGCTTATCATAGAAGGTATATTTTATTTGTATTTATTTAATTATTAATATCAATAAAATTTAATCATATTTATATGCTTGAGCAGAAATAGGGATTAGGACAAGGAGTAAAATTTTGGTACAGTCAAGTCAGTCAATGTTTATTACAGTCAAAGACCAGTATAATTAAAAATACTCAAGGATTTTGATGTATTGATTAGTAAATCAGTGGACCAGAAACATGGAGTCACAACAGTTTTATAAATGTTCAGAATTCTCTAGAATCCGGTCTTTGTGAAGACTTAAACTGAAACTTTTATGTTTGCACATAGCTGTCTCTTCTAATAAACCTTCTAAGAATGTAAAGTAGCAGACTGATTGTATGTTTGCTTGATGGATTGATTGAAGGGACCTATATGGATGCCCACCACACACAGCATACTAATAAAATATTTTTTAAAAATAGCAAAAACTAACAGCAAAAACTAATCTACCTCTGTAGAATGCATTTGATCTTCCTGACCAAATATAAATAAAGCTACTTTGCTTCTTCCAAAATCTCTGGTCTGCTGACCTACCTTTAACTTTTTATGATCTCCCTACCTCCTTTCTTACATTTTCTTTCAGACAATGGACTTTTGGACTCTTACAGGTCACTCTCTCTGACATAACCTTCCTTCCTTTCTTGTTCTGTTTACATAGATCAACTTTCAAATGCAAGACATTTCCTTTTCCTCGGGTAAGAGCCGCATTTGTCTGCCGAATGACATGCAGGATTTATCTTCTAAACCAGTGGTCGCCAACCTGTGAGCCCCGGCCCACTGGTGGGCCATTAGAAGATCTGGGTGGGCTGCAAGGGGTTGGCTCAGCTGACAGGAGTGCCAGGAGTTCAGCCAGGGTGGCACCTGAAGATCGACCAGTGCAGTGTTTGGAAGCCTGAAGATCGGCCCTTGGGGCACCTGGCGGCTTATAATTCGGCCCGCGAGCCAATCTCCAGGTTTCCGGGCAATCTGCGGATCAATCTCTGGGCACTCGTGGGCCGAATTTTAGGCCTCCGGGCAACCTGCAGGTGCTGGAAGATTGACCCGCAGAGCGCCTGGAGGCCCGCAGATTGACCTGCGCAGCAGGGGCACCCAGAGCTCAGCCAAGTCAGCGAGCAACTGAAGAGGAGGGAGTGGAGCGCCAGAGCAATATGTCTGTGTCTGCTATCTGTCTCTCCCTCTCCCTCTCTCTCATTCTCTCTCTCTCTCTCTGTGTCATTCTGTGTCTCTTTCTGTCACTTTGTCTCTCATTCTCTCTCTTTCTCTCACTGTCTGTCTCTCATTCTCTATCTCTTTCTCTCATTCTCCCTTTCTCTCATTCTCTATCACTTTCTCTCTCATTCTTTCTTTCTCTTTCTCTCTCATTCTCTCCTTCTCTCTCTCAATCTCTGTTTGTTATAATTTTTGTTATAATTAAATAAGCTTTTTATATTAATAAAATCGAAGTTCTCTGACCATTATTTTACATATGTATGTACCTTTAAAAAAATGCATATTTCAAATTGTGAATTTGGTAGTCCCCAAGATCAAAAAGGTTGGCGACCACTGTTCCAAACTGAGCTGCAACCAAGTAGTGGACAGGTCAACAAAATTTGCTTCGATGTAAATTTATTTTAGACTGCATTATTACATACCATTTATTCTTATGTATTTAATACTTTTCTCCTTATGTTACCCTAAAAAGTATAATTTGGCAGCAACTTATAAGAGAGTCATGGGTCCACAAGATGTGCTCCCTGATCCTAATGTGTGGCTTAACCTCCCTGTGGAATCTATCCCAGATATTCTTCCTATCTTGCAAAGATACATTTTTCTAACTAGCCTTAAACTACTTGTACTGGCAATAGACAAATAGCCTTTCAGGTCCATTCTGCTAGCTTCATTGTCTGTCAAATGCATAGAATTACAGTTCTGGTTAAACAAGAAAAATGACCTCATGAATAAGAAGTTAAAAACGGCAAGCCTAACCCAACTCTACTGTATTATTCTTCAGACTAATCCTGCATTGTAGCCTTTTCTGTGATTCCGGGCACCCAACCAATTTGTCTTTCCTTTCCCATTGGCTGATTTTAATAATTAGGTGCTTCATCACTCTCTTTCTCTATTGAATGATCTTCCTACTATAGATAGCCTAAGTGAATATTTCCACTCAAATCTGAATTAAGAACATTGAACTACATTGTAGACTTTTTACAAAGTTGGGATTGTTTTAAAGATGCAGAGTAGATCTTTGCATTAAGATTTCTTCAGTGGATAAAATCCTAGTCATAATGCTATTAACTTATCCTGAAAAGAGTGGCTTTTTTTTCAGAAAGACAAACAAAATGCAGCTTTAGTTTGGCTGATTCACTAACAATCATTGCTAAATCCTCCGCTATATGATACTTTAAGGACATATAAGGACATAACTTCTGCTCTTTGAATTGCTCTTGGCATCAGATATGGTAGTCCTAGGTACCATTATCATCCACTATGTGGGTGGGATAGAAAACAGAAATTGGCAGTAAACAGGCAGAGGGGTGAACTATCAAGCTGACTCATGAAACACAGAATTGATTGCTTTAGTACATTTTCCTCTGATTTTTCATTTGAGAAATTCAACAGGTTAAACTTGTCAAGTTTTATTTCGCTCAGTTTCTCATTTCCTAATCTTAAGCTTTTTCCTATTCCCACCTGGGTTCAAGATTTTAGTTAACGTCAGCACAAACTTCCTAACTGCTTGTATACATTCCTTGTTATATTCATGCCTTTGTATATTTCCAATAATGTATGCATTTATTAAGCTGCAAGCTGTATTTATATGCTAGATAGCTATCAGAGTATAACTGCATTGTTGTTGTTGTTGTTTTCCTAGTAGCAACACTAGATAACCTGTAATTCCAGGATCCTAGGCAATCAAGTATATGGAGGATGGGAGGAAAAGTCAATATGTATTTCAAAATCTCTCACAATTATAAAGACAATCCTCTTTTTATGTGCATAAGCAATACACATTTTTAATGGGTGAGGCTTTGATCATGATTGCAGCACCACTGTGACTTTTTTTGACACCTGATGGATGCCTTTATAAAGCAACTTCCAACTCACTTTTATCACATTGATGTCCAACACCAAATGTTAGAAATCAACACTAAGAAAAGTCCATTATAATCCTTCAAATAATTTTAGCATAAACTGAAAACTAATGACCCTCATCGATTTGAAAATGAAGGCAAAAGAAAAAATATTTCTTTCCCCATATTCATAATACTTCCCCCATTTTGCATTTTCATCCTACTCATTGCTGCTTTTATGCTGTATAATCACCCAAAGTTTCCCACTTCTTTTTTTAGCTTTCATAAGTGCAAATTAGAGAAACCGTATTAAAACCCAAACTGATATATAATTCTTACTTCCTATATTTTGCCCTCACAGCAACAATGTGAAGGAAATTAGATTGGCAAAGAACAAGTGGCCCAATTTAAGAAGTTAACTTCATGCTGAGTTCTCAAACCTCTCTTGGGTAATTCTTCATTGCACTGTCAAGCTACTCCCCTTCCATGCTGAACTTAGTTAGAAATGAAGCCATCTTAAGAAGACCCTTTCTAGATTTCAACCTCTTCATCTGCGTAGAACACAATGACTGAGACATTTAGCCTGGGACAAACTTATCGTGGTCTCAGTGGGCAGACTGCTGCCTTCTTCACCCAGTCAGGCTGAAAAAGCAGATTGTTTACCTGGGCAAGTCTTCCAATCATATGCTCTCCTTCCCCCCTCTCTCCCTCCCCCTCTCTCCCCCTATTTGAATATCTCTATCCTATTCAGATTCCACATAGTTGTCATTTTTCCTACCCACCTTTTTCATTGGTTTAATATTTTATTTTTTAATCAAAAGATGCCACTTTTATTTTAAGAGCCATCGTGTATAAAAACGTTAGTGTTTTTGAAATTGCATTCTTGGAGTTAATTAAATGGACAATCTTTTACACATAAAAAGGGAGAGAAAGTAATTAAAAGCTAAACAGAGAGAAACGCTGGTGTAGAATATCTTTATTCTACCCTCAGATTCCACATAGCGGTCATTTTTTCTCACCCACCTTTTTCATTGGTTTAGTTTTGATAGTCACAAATTTATCCAATTACTCAGTGATCTATGCCAGAAGAATGGGAACACTCTTGCTGTGTAATTTCCAAGCACATCAGCTTCTGTTGGTTGTCTCAGCGGCCATCCCCTCCTAATGCTGTTTCAGAGCATGAGACTGGACATATGTTAGGCTTTTGGTTTGCACCTGTTTTGCTACTGAAATGATCATTGTGCATTTAGTTCTAGATAGTTCCTGTACAAGATGCCTTTTTCTAGGCTACAAAAGCAAGTGGGATAGGATTCCATGGAGTTTACTTTTACGTTTCTACAGGTTTAAAGGCTTCAGCAGCAAGTGTCTTGGCATGAGTAAACCCACACAAGTACCAGCAATACTAAACCAGAAAGCAAAATGGTGCTAGAGGCTAAAGCGAAAATGTATCATGGTTAAATATAACCTAAGAGCAATCCAAAGCTTCATGGAAACATAGTCAGCCAGTCTGGGATCAATGAACCAATATTTAGATAGTACATGCAATTTAAAGACATGAAAGCATGAAACTGAGATTCCCAAAGGAGGGAATGCACTGATGGTTGCATTTATACAGGCCATATGGGTGAGACTCAATTAAGTTTGTTGTTGGTTTTGCTTTCCACATACTCACACAGTGTCTCCTTGGGTTTGGTGTGCTCTTGAGCTTGACAGCTGCTCAGAATTGGAGCCTCCATCATCTGAGTTATCTTGTACTTCTTCTGGATAATTGATTCCAGAAGAAGAAGTAAAATCAACGTTGGGTACTTGATTTCTTCCCAACTCCCAAGGCTGATGTTATCCAATTCAGAGACCACAAGGGATTCCTTCAGAAGTGGCATTCAGCCCAGAAACCTGGAATACAATGGTCAAAGAACACTACAAAAAAACAAGGCATTTGTACACGATTGAATGAAGCAAGTATGATACAAATATTGTACTTGTGCTAGTAGTACTTTTGATATAGAAAAAAATCTTTGCTAGGGGTTGCTTTCCTGACAGGCTGGGGCAGGTTGTGGATAGTGCCATCTGCTTTTGCCCTCTTGAAATGGTAGCTGACCAGTTCTTTTTCTGCAGAAAACAGGAAGTATAAATGAGCTGTAAGTCAGGCAATTACCAAATCACATGGGTAATTGGGGGTCGGGCGGAGAATTTCAGCTGCTATCTGCAGGAGAAGATCGATGGGATTCGGGGCGGCTTGGACTCTGACTGGATTAGCACAGACAGGGTGACAGAGGCAAGTCTTGAGAGTGTCGGCTGGAAATAGTTTGATGCTATGACCCCCGAGGACCTGGACAGGATCCTGGGACAGTTGAACCCGACCACATGTTTATTGGACCCGTGTCCCTCCTGGTTGTTGCTGGCCTCCCGGGAAGTGACACAAGGCTGGCTCCAGGTTACTGTGGGGGCTTCATTGAGTGAGGGTTTTCTGCCACTCTCCCTAAAGGAAGCAGTGGTCAGACCCAAGAAGCCCTCACTGGACCCAGCTGATTTAGGAAATTACCGTCCAGTCTCCAATCTTCCCTTTTTGGCGAAGTTCTAGAGAGTGTGGTTGTGTATCAGCTCCCCAGACACCTGGAGGAATCGGTCTATCTAGATCCGCGCCAGTCCGGCTTCCGGCCTGGGTACAGCACTGAAACGGCATTGGTTGTGTTGGTTGATGATTTCTGGAGGGCCAGAGATAGGGGTTGTTCCTCTATCCTGGTCCTATTAGATCTCTCAGCAGCTTTTGATACCATCGAC
>JANHFO010009347.1:0-11360 GCA_032468095.1 Pareas carinatus | reverse complement strand
ATATGTTTTTACTTGCCTGTTAGCCGCCCTGAGTCCTTCGGGAGAAGGGCGGGGTAGAAATAAAATTTATTTATTTAATTTATTTATATTTCGGCTTGCAATGTGTGAATGCCTGCTTTTGTGCTTTCTAATTCACAGCTTCTTGTTTAGTCTTTAAAGTTGTTTATTTAAAAAGCCATGATTGCCAACACTGTGACTTAGTGCCATGCATAACGGTAATAGATAACGTAGCCCGTATTTGAGTTCTTTACTACTAATTATTCATTGTCTATTAAATTAAACTTAGTCTAGTGAACCTCTCATTTTGTTTACATTTATGTCCTATGCTGAAGTACATGTAGCTAGATTATCATCGTCGTCATCATCATCATAAGCTGAAGGAAAATTTGATGTATTGCTTTTAATTCAACATTTTTTATTTTATGAAACAAATTTATTATATGGCTGCCCAACTCATACATGGTGACTCCAGGCAGCTTACAACATTGTTTATATCAAAGAACGTGAGGTCTTTCCTTAGTGTGAATGGGTTATTTTGGCTGGCACTGAACTCATAGGGCAAGTGGAATTTGCCCTCTTAAACGGCATGTGGGCCACATTCACAAAACTGCTTTGCTGTGGTTCCATTTCCTCTAAAGCTTGTAAAAAACCATGCAATCAAATCTTGCTCAAATGGGTCTGTGTGCCACGGTGTCCATATAGCTTTAATACTCAAGATTCTAAACTGTAATTGGTGGTGCTTTCTGCTGAAATATCAGCCCTGCTTCCATTTTCCAGCGTATGAAAAGCATTCCCCAATAGACAATCCTAACCCTTTGATTACTCCGTGCATTGCATTTTCCCCCTTTTTTCCACCACAATATCAATAGGTTGAACCCCCCTCAAATCTTGACATTATAGTTTGACTGGTTAACTATTTGTCCTATTAGCCACTAGTGACAGTGGGGCGGTTATATGTCTTGGCTGGCATCTAGCAGTCATCTGACTTCATGCGAATGAGATGCAGTCAGTGGATATGTGCTGCTGAAACAGCTTAAATTTGAGAAAGGAATTTAGCTCTAGAACTACCCAAAGAAGCCAGGACTTCCCTGGGAACAGCAGCCACTGGAAAGGAAACGCCCAACCACAAAGCTGCGGGAACAGAGTCCTTTAATTATAGTTTTAAATGCTTGGGTTAAGCTTGGCATGGGTAGGTGAGTTTCAGGGCTTCGCACTTCCTAGGTTGACCAATGCAAGAAGCAACCAACCTGTTTAAAAAGAATGCATATAGAAATGAGAGTCCTAGTTTTCCTTGAAGCCAAGACAGTTCAAAGAACTCAAAAGAGACCAGACTGAAAGAATTGTCCCATAGGAATCCTGCAGAGCCAATTTTGCTGTGTCCAACTTAGGACTGGGTGTGTCTTTTTACACAATGTCTGTGGGAATTCTCAATATCCAGGTCATGGTTGTTCCAAAGGTGCTTTTTCCCAAAAGGCAACTGGACTCTCTTGGTATTTTGTTCTTTGAAAAAGTTTTTCTTTTCATCCAAGAAGCTTCTTCAGTTCTATTATTATTGTTCAGTGTACAATCAACCAAATGTTCAGACTGGATTTGGCATTTTTGTCCGCCTATAGAGTCCTAAATAGGCAGATGTGGAAGTTTAATGGTGTTACAGATCTCATCCTCGGATGTAAGCTGTTTCAAATAAGCTGCTTTTGCAATTGCTGATTGTGATTTTATCAGGGCTGATGGCATCCAAGTGGTGCTCCAATTTTGGGTGATTACATCTAAGGCGCCTGTTAGTATCGGTACTAACTTTGGTTTCTTTTGCCCCAGTCATTCTATTTCTGTTTGCAGGTCTTTCTATTTTGTAATCTTCTCCAGTTTTTTCTCTTCTATTCTACTGTGTTCAAGTACCGCCACGTTCACTATCCAGACTTTTTCGTCTTTCTTATTAACAGTTGTTAAATCTGGGGTGTTATGTGGCAGATACCTTTCTGTTGGAATTCTAAAATTCTAGAGTAATTTAGGTTCTTCATTTTCTATGACTTTCTCTATTTTATGATCCCACCAGTCCTTGCTTACAGGCAAATGGTATTTCTTGCAAATATTCAAATTATTTGCGCCATTATTGCTACTTTGTCATACTGTTTGTAATCAGTCTGTGCGATCTTCTTACAGCAAGTCCACTGTTTCTTCAGCTTCTTTGGAAGGCGGTACTTGCTATTTGTTGCTGATTTCTCAATTCTGGCTTTGTCTGCATTTATTCTTAAGGCTTGGTCTTGTGCAGCCAGAATTAGCCCCTCTGTTCCTTTCTTCAGTTTTCCTGCTCTTAGCCATTGCTAGGTCTTCTTATCATTTGTTTTCCCTCTAATTTTTTTAAATGTGCCAGACATGTAATGCTTTGTCTTCCCATGCTTCTTTTCTGTTCTTTGTTTGGTCTATCTTATAGTCTAGTTTAGTCTCTCCAGTACTCAGTAGGTATGCCTGGTATATTAGCTTCAGTGCATCTTCTTCATAATCCTTCAGATATTCTTCTAATGCCCTTTTTTTTCTTTTTCAACCGTCTGATTAGTATTATTATATTTTTACCCAGTTTTATATACAACTCAGTTCAGTGATCATAGCTAATATTCCTGCCTTGGAATTTCTACACAGCAACAATCCTATGAGGTAGGTTGGACTGTGAGAGCCTGATTGGTCCAAAGTAACCCAGTCAGCTTTCATGCCTAACTGTTAATGCTATAAACGTATTAGTAGATGGTGTAATGGGTTGCTTCTGTATCATCACAACCAAATTAAACAGCTGGGAACATTTATTTTTTCAAAGTGACTGTCATGCTGTTTAGGTCCACATCAAGATTCCATGCCTTGTAAGGGTGATGCTAACCTGAGGGCTTTACCAACTCCCTTTCTGTAACTCAGGCAAACAGTTGTGGTGAAAATGGAAAAAAAGTGTATTGTTTCCTCCCTTCTCTTCAATACCCTGGATGCAAAGCACTCGATTAAAAATGTTATTTTTCTTTTTTGTATGGAATAAGGGAGGCATTTGGGGAATAAAAAAGCAGATATGTGGAAATGCTCTTTCTCAAAATAGCAGATCTAAAAGCCTATCCCCAGCTGATGTATAACAAGATAATAATAATAATTTGGTTCTGAGAAATCACCTTGGACCATCCAGCAGTTTAGATCAGGAGCCATCTGCTCTATTTAGAATTATGATGCAGCAACATTTTTTCACCAGCAGAGGTCAGGATGATATCATCATCCAATAAATACGTATTCTCTCTCTCCCCCCCCCTTTCTATTCTGCAATAGAAAGAAATGTCAGAGTATTGAAACATCCTGTTTCAAACAATACCGTTTCCCGGAAAACAAGCCCTAGCATGATTTTCCAGGATGCTCATAACATAGGCCCTACCCCAAAAATAAGCCCCAGTTATGATTGTCAGACCGACAGACACATTTAGTACCATATTTCCCCCAAAATAAGCTCTAATGCGTCTTTTGGAAAATTAATATAAGACCCAGTCTTATTTTTGGGGAAACATGGTAGGATAGGACAGATACAAATCGGAATAGTCTGAGTGACTATCTTAGTGATGTGGGACTATTGCTGATGAATGTAGCCAGTACATTTTTAAAGAGGAAAGCTTTGAGAAAAGCTATATGCACATTTTTGACGACACATTCTATTAATGAGAAGTTCCCTGACAATGGACTCCATGACAAATCAGACAGCTCGGAAGAGAAAACCTTTGGTCCCGGTGATCGGCCCAGGTTAGATCCTGCACATTTTTGAAAGCAGAGTGTCTCAAGACAGTATTTCTGAGATGATCCATTTCTCACCTTCATTCCCTTTTCTCATATCACGGTTACCAAAGGGAATCGTGGCAACCCAGAGGGAAGAAGGATGAAGCAGTAGCATATAGATCTCCCAGCAGAATTCTGAGAAGTGATCTACATTAGCTGAGTATGAAGCAGGAGCATTGGGATGAGGCATGCAGGAAGCTCCTGGGTGAGGATGTGTGTATTTGCATGTGTTTATTGATTATTCTCAGGAGAATTTTGATCCTCTTCGATCATCAGTATCTGCTTCTCTATCCTAGTTCTATTAGGCTGGCTGTTACACAAATTATTTTTGAATCTTGGTCCTGAGTATTTTCAAAAACCTAACCTGTTCCATTTAGTAGTGCCTGCTACTTGATCACTTTTAGGGTATCTACAGAATCTAGGAGTTGTATATTTCTGGTTCACTCGGTATTTGTAATGCTTCCTTCCACTACTTTGAGTAAGTTCAAGTTTCTAAAGACATCAGATTCCTTATTTGCTCTTCAGCTCATCCATCACTTTAGTCTGCCTCTATCATTGCAGATTCCTTCATACTTGAGTGACTCATTGGATGATTCTGGGAAATATGATGTTTTTTCAACCATTTATTTTACTTCCACATTGGCTGAAACTCTTGTGCTGTAGGTGCATCAGTTTTTTCACTATCCCTGACATCTCTACTTCTGAATTAATATTTGCTAGTCTGCAGGAGCATTGTGTTTATTCCTTCTCCATCTGTTACTCTGCTTGCCTAAATCCTTTTCAGTCTGGCTTCAGGCCTGGCTACAGCACAGAAACTGCTCTGGTCACACTGAGGGATGATCTCTGGCAAGCCCAAGATGGGGGTCATTCCTTCATCTTGGTGCTACTCGACCTCTCAGCGGCCTTCGATACCGTTGACCACAGTATCCTTCTGGGCCGACTATGGGAGGTGAGAGTGGGAGGCACCGTACTGTGGTGGTTCTCATCCTATCTCTCTGGTCGGTCACAGTCGGAGTTAGTGGGAGGACAGAGGTGGACCCCTAGGCCCCTCGGTTGCGGGGTGCCTCAGGACTCGGTCCTCTCTCCTCTCCTTTTCAACATCTACATGAAGCCGCTAAGTGAGATCATCCAATGATTCGGGGTGAGATATCAGTAATATGCTGATGATACACAGCTATATATCTCCATCCTGCATCAATTCAGTGAAGCAGTGGATGTGATGTGCCGATGCCTGGAGGCGGTAAAGGTTTGGATGGGAGTCAACAGGCTCAGACTTAATCCAGACAAGACCAAGTGGCTGTGGATATTGCCTCCTAAGAATTATACTGACTATCCATCCCTAGTTCTGGGGGGAGAGAAATTGTCCCCCTCAGAACAGGTTTGCAATTTGGGGGTCCTTCTAGACTCACAGCTAAAATTAGACCACATCTGACTGCTGTAGCTACGGGGACCTTTGCACAGGTTCACTTAGTGCACCAATTGCAACCCTATTTGGATCAGGGTTCACACATTCACTCATGCCCTTATCACCTCACGGTTAGATTACTGTAATGCGCTCTACATGGGGCTATCCTTGAAAAGTGTTCGGAGACTGCAGCCGCGTGAATGCAGCCGGGTGAGCTGTTGTGGGTGTACCTAGGTACACCCACATTACACCAATTCTCTGTGTGCTGCACTGGCTCCCCGTTGGTCTCCGAGCACAATTCAAGGTGTTGATTATCACCTTTAAAGCCCTACATTCATTCATTCATTCATTCATTCATTCATTTCCTTCCACACTTTTATACCGCCCTTCTCCCCAAAGGGACTCAGGGCGGTGTACAGCCAGATTAAAAACGAATAACAAACATACAACACATACAATCTTAAAATTACTAAAAATATATATACAGGACTGGCTAAATTCAAAACCATAATTTTTAACCAATTTATAACGGATTTAAAACTAAAAAATTAGAATGAAATTAATCCTGGATTAATAAGCGAAGGAAGACGTGGTTAGACCAGATCGGCCTGGGTGAATAGGTACGTTTTTATGGCACGGTGGAAGGCACAGAGGTCCGGGATAAGACAAATCCCTGGGGGAAGGTCGTTCCAGAGGGTAGGAGCCACCACAAAGAAGGCTGTCCCCGTGGGGGTCACCAACCGACATTGTTTGGCCGATGGCACCCTGAGGAGGCCCTTTCTGTGAGAGCGAACAGGTCGATGGGAGGTATTAGCCAGCAGAATGCGGTCCTGTAGATAACTGGGTCCTATGCCATGGAGCGCTTTAAAGATCATTACCAAAACCTTGAAACGCACCCGGAAGCCCACTGGCAACCAGTGCAGCTCGTGCAGGAGGGGGGCCACATGGGCCCTACCACTGGCCCCCATAACCCCCCACATGGCCGCATTCTGAACCAGTTGGAGCTTCCAGACGCGACCCAAGGGGAGCCCCATGTAGAGAGCATTACAGCACTCACTGATTCATCACCAGATCTCCCAAACTATTAAAGATACAAACCTGAAATTTGGTAGATCTGTTCGTCTTGGTATCTGTGCACTCACTAGGAAAGGATTTTTAAATATATTAATTTTTATGTGAGTTATTTCAATTTTTTAATTCCAGAAGTTGTGATTGAACAAAATATGGTTTGTTTCCTTTCTCCTGATTGGAGGACTTTTGCAGCCTCTCTTGATTGGAGGGGTTTTGCAGCCTCTCCTGATTGGAGGGCTTTTGCAGCTTCCCTGTTTGGTTTTTAATTTTTCATTGAGCAATACTAATGGAGAGGTTAGGAGCAGCAGGGCAGGAGACTGCAAAAAACTGCTTCTCCATGCCGGAAAACTGCTATATTTTAAGTCATTTTTTCCCAATTATTTTCATAACATTTACAAACGTCTTTCTTATTTAAAAGTATTCATTTAGTCCAAAAGCACCCCAATCTATTATTAACTATTTTCTGTATTCCTTAAGGGTTTTCTCTTCCCTTTCATAGTGTTCAGTCATTTTTTCTTCTTTTGGGAAGTTTATTTTTAGAATTTCTTTTCCTCATTCAGGCATCTTTCTTTTTTAATTCATTAGGAGAAGAAATTAAGATTTTGCTCAACCAGATTTCCACAAGTGTCTGGCAATCAGCTGTTCTGCTGCTCTGTCGTGGCTCCACTTTTCTTTTGGTTGTTTGCAACTTGGGGTGCCTGCACACAGGCGGTCTTTCGCTCACTTGTCTGAAGAGCTCCTCAGTTTATCTGGACCAACCGCTGCCTGATCTGGAGTTCTGAGATGCTCTTCCTCTTCGTCACCTCTACAGGGTAACTTTTGGACCCAAACACGACAAAATCAGACTTGGAAATGGGAGCTTCAGTTTCTTCAGCCCATACCATCATGATGCAAACCGGAAGTCTCGCCAAGCATCTGCATTTTGGTCACGTGACCATGGGGCTGCTGCAACAGTTGTAAAAGTGAAAAGTGGTCATAAGACTTTTTTTCTGTGCCATTCTAATATTGAATGGTCACTAAATGAACTGTTGTAAGTTGGGGACTACCTGTATCACTGAATAGAATTAGAGAGCATGCTTTGACTTTCTTTCTTTCTTTTGTTAATCAGCAATGGACAGGTGACATCATGATAATTAGCATTGCATATGTCAATGAAAGCTTGCATGATCAGGAGATCATAGCCTCAAGATAAGTTTCTTTCTGACAGCCTTGCTGAATTTTTCATCAGTTATGGCTTTGATCATTTCTCTGTCATTTGTTATCAGATAGGGCAATTCATTCTTGTGCCTTTCATGTACCTAATGGTTAACCACAATAGAACATAGTTCTGAATACATCTGCTCTCCAGATACATTGAATGGCAACTCTGGTGCCACAATTTGGAGATTGCCTGGCTCAGATTGGCCATGTTTAATGTATTATTGTCTTTGATGTTGAGATAATGTAAGCTTTTATTTAATACACGCAAGTCATTCTGGCTAAAAAATGAGCTTGGCAATAGTCTATAGCAAAATGAGAGAAGATACAGAATATGTGGGGGGGAGCCAAACCACTCAATAGGTGTTTCTGTTCACTACTATTAAAATCAGGAAAATTTCCCTCACAGCTTTGGAAGCTCTCCTTTTATATTTTATACTTTTTTTATGCCATCATGGTAATATTCAGGATGTTGATAGTTGAAATCATATGTTAAAATAAAATATTTTGTGGGAATATAAATAGAGATTAACTAAAGAGAACAAGCTAAACTATCTGGAAGAGTTTAGTAGAGTTTAGTTACGTCTTTGGGAAAAAAGTAATGCAAAAGAAAGGGAATTCATTCAGTGAAGATCTTTGAATGAAGCATATGCACAGGATAGCTAACTTCTGCTTTTTAAAGACAGCTTGGATTTTCAGATTCTATATCCTTTAAAAATGTTGGCAAAGGAATGACAAATTAAAACCTAAATTTCACGCCACTGCACAGCAAGGTCTAGCAAACATGAAGTCACTGTGCAAAATTCCATCTAATTCCTATCCTGGATGTTGGTTTGCCTCTTGAAAATCTTTCAGAACTCCTGCAGATTTGATGCTGACTTTTGCTACGTACTGAAAGAGTTATCAACTTCCCCTGCAGTTGTTTCATCAGCACATGCTGACATTTGGTGAAAAGTCAGTCATACCTTGGAGTTTGCTTGCCTTTGATCTGATTCCTCCAGCTCTCCTTCCCCCATGTTCTTTCTTAAGCTCCACGGTATTTCTTGAACAGGGTAAAATGAAAACCCGATGGTATGAAGACGGACTAGCAAGAGCTCAACTGACAAGAAAACAAAGCTTCATCACTCTTCTGCTCAGAGGCTACCTCTTCTCTGACAGGCTGACCTTGTCCTGCTAATTGTAACTGACATGCCCACTGAATTGGGGAGGGGGAGACAGACCACTCAGAACTGAGGAACAGAAGAAAGAGGCATGTTCATAGACTCCATTGGTGCCAACATTGACGTAGAAATGTAGAAAAAATGAAACACCGGGCACTCGGCCTTGCCAATGGGCATTTCTCTGCGGGTGTCTTTTGACAACTGGTGGCTGCATCGACAAAGTCCTGCGGCTTTCTTGTTTGGCATTTAAGATTTTATTTACCCGTGGAACTGAACAGGGGACTTATGGTCTCAGACTATTCCTATGTTTGAACTATAGCAGAGTTTTTGTTCTAGGACAAAATTAGGCGTGCATGCCACCTTGAAATTCTGGAGAAAATTTTGGGTGGAAGTGCAATATATAGCAATACTTTCCGTGAAAGCCTTGTAGCACTATTTTTTGAGTATATCACAAAGCAACGGTCCCTCGATAACATACCATGCATGTAAGAGTTCAGCCTTAGTGAGGCCACACCTGGAATATCACATCCAATTTTGGTCACCACATTACAAAAAAGATGTTGACACTTTGGAAAAAGCACAGAGAAGAGCAACTAGGATGATTAAAGGCCTGGAGACTAAAACATATGAAGAACAGTTGCAGGATTTGAGTTTGGCTAGTCTAGAAGGTCTAGGGGGGAACATCTTAACAGTATTTCAGTATTTGAGAGGCTGCCACAAAGAGGAGAAGGTCAACCTATTGTCCAAAGAACCAGAAGACAGGACAAGAAACAATGAATGGAGACCAATCAAGGAGAGAAGCAACTTGGAATGAAGGAGAAACTTCCCAACAGTGAGAACAATTAACCAGTGGAACAGCTTGCCTGCAGAAGTTGTGGGTGTTCCCATCTCTGGAGGTTTTTAAGAGGAGACTGGACAGTCACTTGCCTGGAATGGTATAGGGTCTCCTGCTTGAGCAGGGGGTTGAACTAGAAGACCTCCAAAGTTCCTGGTTGAATTGAAGAGCTGCTCTGAGTCAGAAGAAACTACACCTTTCTCCAACCCTTTGTCTCCCAGATGTATTGGACTTTTGCTATCATGGTCAGTCATGCTGGTTAGGACTTGGGAAATGGACCCCTGTCCTGAGGCTTCTGGGGGAATGGAAAAATCGTCCAGTGTAGGAAGGTTGCTACAAACAACACCATTGTTTTCTCTTTATGCATAACTGTTGTAAAAAGAAGAGTTGAGATTTGTGGACATAGCCTAAGATGATGAATCTTGGATTGGTGGCTCAGAAGTGGTTTGCCAGCTGGATGACTTCCCCAAGATCAGCTACCTTCTTCCCCAGACAGGACTAGATCTCACTGTCTCCAGGTTGCCGGCCTTGGGCCTTGAACCACTACACCAAACTGGATTGCCAACGGGCCTTGTCTGCGTTCTACCTTGTGGTTAGTGTGCCTTCCCATTCCACGTTTTTAAGAGTTAATGACAATTTTTTTCCTTCATCTGGCCTATTAAAAATTAACCTTTTTGATGTTCTTTGTCCAACATATAAATCAACAGGATTAGCCATAAGCCAAACAAGGTTCTTAAATGTTTCTGGCAATTAGTAGGCTGCTAAAATTAGACTGCCAGTAGTTCAACTGTTACTACTATTACTATAGAAACCAAATATTTGGTTTCTACTTGTAATCTTTGAATCTCTCCTTGTTAAACAGTGCAGTCATAATGATAGTGTGATCCCTAAAGTACTTATTCATAACGTGGCTGCAAATTTTAATAATCTCATACAATTGCAACGGAGACGGAGTTCGCTTTTGCACTTTTTTTGTCCTTTTGTACTTTTGATTCAGAGCCAGCTGTTCAGCTTGTTTTATCATGCAGGGAGTTCTCGATTTACAGCGATTAGTTTAGTAGCCATTCGAAGTTAACAGCAGCACTGAAAAAAGTGACTTATGACTGTTTTTCCTACTTACAATCATTTTAGCATCCCCATAGCCATGCGATCAAAATTCAGACACTTGGCAACTGTCTCATATTTATGACGGCTGCAGTATCCCGGGGTCCCATGATCCTCTTTTGCGGCCTTTTGACAAGCAGAGTCCATGGGGAAGCCTATGTACAAGCAGAGTCCATGGGGAAGCCTTCACAATCGTGTTACTAGCTTCACAATTGCAGTGATTCATTTAACCACTGTAGCACGAATGGTCGCCAAAATGGGGCAAAATTCACTTAAGAAATGTCTCGCTTAGCAACAAAGATTTTGGGCTCAATTGTAGCCGTAAGTCAAGGACTCCCTGTATTGGGTGTAACCTTGGAATGTACTCTCCCATCTTTCTTTTCTTTTTTTTGAAACTTAATTTAATTAAATTTAATTAAATCATTTTAATTGTATTATTCATTGTTTTATGGTTCACTTGTTTTTGATTGTTTGGTTTGCAGTTACTTTAATTGCATGCGCTGCCCAAAGTCACAGTATCAGAATAGTGCAAGTCACGCTATTCCTTCCGACACTCTAGTGAAGTGAAAGAAGCTGCATAGGACGAGAATTGGCATTTTTGAGGTTTGCTATTCCAGATAGTCCTGGACTTACAGCAGTTCATTTAGCGACAGTTTAAAGTTACAATGGCACTGAAAAAGTGATCAAAATTCAAATGCTTGGCCACTGCCTCATATATTTGTTGTTGTTGTTGTTGTTGTTGTTGTTGTTGTTGTTGTTGTTGTTGTTGTTGTTGCTGCTGCTGCTGTTGCTGTTG
>JANHFO010009345.1:6395-29235 GCA_032468095.1 Pareas carinatus | reverse complement strand
CCCCCCCCCGTGTTGATGGATGGATGGATGGATGGATGGATGGATGGATGGATGGATGGATGGATGGACAAATTAGTAGACAAATTTCAAGAGAAAGAGTTAGTTTAAACTTATTTTGCCCAGAATCTTTTTATATTTTTTGCTGTCTGACTGAGGCCCCCTCCAATGGATAAGGGCTATTTTCAGACAGGTTTTAACAATATTTCTGCTATTTTAAAAAGTACATTTGATTCCAGGGTACATTCAATTATTGTGACTGAAGACAATAGAATTTACTTCTGAGCATATAGGCATGGTTAAGAATTAAATCTTCTGCCCTGTTATCTACTGATGATATGACTGCTCTATTAACCTCATCTAACCTTTCCAAATATTCTCTTTATTATTTTCCACCTCAGGTCATGACTTCTGTTCTTCTGTTGGATTCATATAGTCCGATTTGGCTACCAAAAATTTTGTCTAAAAAGCCTTGTTTTACAACTGCATTAAGAAAAAGAAAAGCTGCTCACCTTTATGGGTAAGCATTTCTGGCAATTTTATATCAAATAGGGCATGAACTGAGACCTGAAGTTAAGAAAAGTGCTAATTAAAGAATAGTAATGAACTATTATGTATGTCAGCACAGAAGGAGTGGTGGTTTTGTTGCTTTCACAAATCTCTATAATACATGAATAGAGCTTTATTTAGCGAGGCTTTCCATTAACACGTGACCGATTTCAATGTTACCTTTCACTCCTTTGTAATTATGACCTATGATCTGTGCCCCACTTGCTCTAGAGTCACTTCATCTTCTAGCCTATCAATGAATGTACCTTGCTTTAAGATTCTTATCTCTCTAATTGCACAGTATGAGGGCTGAGGAAAAAAATTCCTTTCAGAGATTCTCTTTGAAGGCAAGTCAAGTCAAATCTTCCCGAATGAGGAACTCAAATCTAATCACACAGTTCCCAATTGATCTGGATGATTCAGATACTTCTGCCCATGCGGAGAAACAAATTTCAGTAAACTGACTTCCTTGAATAGATTTTAGAATCTGGTTGAGGACAATTTTCAACACTAATCTGAATCAACAAATCAAATCAATTTTCTAAACTGCAAAAACTTGTTTTTTTTTCTTTACTTGGGACATTTTTGTATTTAGACTTAACTTGTATTAATACTAGCTACCTTATTTGAAATTGCCTTCTAGATTACTCTAAGGTCATAAAACTGCAGTATAGGATGCCAAGGTCTGACCAAAAAAGGAGAACAAAGTATTCTTTAACAAAATCACTTTTAGTGTAAAATCATATGAGAAAATAAAGCTGCATGCCCTTATTTGTCTGGATATCAATGACTACCACATATGAAGTCGACATAATTTGGGACAAATTTCCATTTAGAGCTTTCAGATTCATGAATCCAGCAGTAGAGTAAACTAGACTGTTGGTTTTGACCAGCTGTTTATTTTAAATTCCTTCTTTGACATATGAAGGCCAGATAGCCTTCTGATTCTGCTAGGAAAAAGATACTTCAGAGAAAAGAAGATACATATGTACCCAGGGCCGAATTTAGATGAAAAGAGGCCCTAGGCTATTCCACGTATGAGGCCCTTTCACCTCCCGTTTTTAAGTTTGTAAATTATGTAAATTACATGAGAGATAATAAAATACATCATTGAGGTCCTAGGCTGAAGCCTAGTTAGCCTATAGGAAAATCTGGCCCTGTCCACATGCTGTATCTTGCCTACTTTGTTCAAATTGACTTCTTTTTTCTTCCAGTTTTCCTATTAGGTTTTCCCTATTTCGTTTCTCATATCTGGAAAACAATATAAAGGGCTAGGATGGATAAATCAAGGGAATTTATTTACTTGATGTTTGTATATTCTGTGTGAGGTTCACTTGTGTTCAGTTCAGGATATCAGGATATTTTGGAAGGCTGCATATGTGGATGTAGCAATATTCCTGCCCTAAACCTTTTGAAACGATGATGAAGGTTGTGGGGAGAACAGAAACAAAAAGATTATTCTTCAGAAATTCTTGATCTCAACTTGATTTACCTCTGATTGCATGAGCTCATGACCAGTTGTATTGGTGTGGAAATATTTGCCACTGTTAGAAATTCCGTAATGAGTACAGATTTCATGAATTTCTCCTCCACAAAAGTAGACTTCTCTAGAAATAAAATTCACAAGACAAAAAATTACAGCATCTCTCTTGGCTCCTAGGACATACTTAAGTCCGGATTTTTTTAATGTATATATGAAAAGAATGAAGTGGAGTACAGTTTGCCTGATTGCTTTTTGGCAAAGGGTAGAATTTCCTTTCTGGTTTCAGTTCATAGGACAGAAGATGATGTGTGAATTTTAAGGTTTAAGAAGTGTAACAGCTGCATTGGTTCAAATCAAGGTCCCATCTGCTGTCCTATCTGGCTGCCAACTATGGCTAGAGCTGCTTCTGAAAGCAGTCAAGTAGCAGATAAAGGCAATGGCTGAAATAGATTTTTTTGTCTCTCTTAATGGCATATTAATTTTGTCATTGTGCCTCTTCTGTTTGTTTACCTTTTCATATGTGGTGTCCTAATCCTTTTCTGAACTCAGTTTAATAAGCAGGACAACAGGACATCTTCGCACTTTTTGTCCAGATTAAGCAGAAGAAGGAATGTGCAGTAAATTCTTTTCTTTTCTTTTTGAGGCAAGGGAAGACTCTTCCATGCCTCACTGTAACTTCACCTTTATTTTCAGCTCTTTTTTTCTGTACTAAATCTGCTCCACGAGGAGGCACACAGTAAGGAGCGTGGCTTGGCTGTAGTCTCTAGTGACTACATGAATAATTCAATGAAATTATTTTTATGTTAAAACTAAATTCTAATTTTATTGCACGTAGACAGCTTGGAAAATGCTTTTGGCAGTAGCTGCAATCTTGAGATTTCACTAACCTCGATAACTCAATGCCATGTACAGAGTTAGTTACTTCAATCGCTAACTCCAAATTTTTTAATATAACTGTCTCTGACGTTAGTGCAACAATGAGCAGAGTCACAGTGGACATTTAAAACTATGTATTTGTCATATTGGACATAATTTGGGCTATGGTCCGGTAGATCTCTTTTGACAACCCATTCTATTTTTATCATGTCCATTCAATAGGAAGAGTATAATTTTTCATTTGGACAAAGCCCTGAAATTAGAACCATAATATGCTAAATTTGTGGACCTGTTCTTTTTTTGCATAATAGAAAATCAGAAAGCAATTGTTTCTAATGGTGAACAATTAGAAATTATTTATAGATGTTTAATATTCCATAGCCTCAGAAGAAAGCACCAGCTAGCAAAACTGCAAAATATAAGCTTCGCAACTGCTGCCCTCAATTGGCTCAGTGGTCTTTCATGCTGCATGTTTTGTGTTCTTTAGAAAATAATTGCAATGATGCATTCTGCATGTTCTAAAAATACTCTTATTGATGTTGATAATAGCACATGCTTTCAGTATCCAAAATATCCACTGTAAGTTCTCAGTGAAACATTATTTTCCTCTAACCCTTTATTTGTTCATGAAATTTTGAAACATGCAGCTTTGCCTATTCTTACCGCTGTTATTGTAACAATGCAATAGTAAGAACAGATGGTGTATTTTGAGTGTTCTATGATAAGAACTAAAACCAACGAAAATGGATGCCGGAATAATGTCTGTTGTAGGGTGGAGTTTCATGGATATATACATGTATGGACTAGTTCTACTTATATTATAATAAGCTCCATTCAGAGAAAGTCAGTTTGCGATTGTGGCTAAGGGGTCAAATCAGAAACTAGGAAAGTGTTCTACCTTAGACACAAAGCCCGCCGCATGACTTTGGGCCAATCTCGCTTTCTCAGTCCAAGAAGAAGGCAACGGCAAACCATTTTCAACACTCTTACCAAGAAAATTGCAGGAACTCATTCAGTCAGTGGTCAGAAGTTAACACAGAACCAAAGAAACACACCCCAAAGCTGCATTGAACTCAGCAATATTCCCTTCTGATTTGACTTGCAGAGGTTTGCATTCTTAATTATATTTTGATATTGAACACTTAAATTTGTTTTCGAGAACCAAGGTGGTGAAAATGTGCATGAGTATTATATCATTCTAATGGTTATATAGGACAACCAGTAGATAGAATTACTGACATTTGCGGTCTATTGCAGTTTAGTAGGGAACATGAAGCTAATATTTCTAAGAAGCTTTCTGTAATATTTGGACAAATGAGATTTCACACCTAGAACTAAAATAATATTTCCAATATGTTGAAGAACAAATGTTGATTTTATGATTTATATTCTAAATTATCTGTATCTGTCCTATGAAAGGCTAGGAAAAGGTTGACAAAATTACTCTCTGACATAAGTAAACAGTTATTCCTTTTTAAAAAAGTTATTACTATTTAAATAAAAAGTTGAGTAATTTAACTTAATTAATTCATTTGAGTTTACAGAATACATAAAATATATAAACTAACAAAATAAGCAAACTAAAAAGTAACAAAGCTAACCAAGAACTAATCAGTCATAGTGTGTGAATATACCTTCTATGCATATGTCTTTATCTGACATATTGGTTGAAGAAATTGAAATGGAGTTGTTATTTAGAAATGTTAAATACCATAGAGAAAATAATTCATTCAAGACATATCCAGAAGGTCTTTTGACTGTAGTATTATATGATGCTCACAAGTAGTGAATACTTCCTCAGTGCCCATTAACTTATTTGCTTGCTTCCATATACTTACATTGTGACTTTCGGGCAGGGTAGATGTCTAATAGCATTCTACATTAAAATCTGCATAACTGGAGATTTGTGGAAGAACCAAGCTAATTAAGAAAAAATCTCATTATATGTGTTAGGTCTACTTCTCTATGTTTCTTAACACAAGCACCATCACTTTCTAACTTTAATAATAAGCATCTCTAGAATAAAGGTGATTTTTTAATTTTTCTCAATTGTATCTAGACATTAGGATTTTTTTTAAAAAAAGATTTAGCATTGTGGTAGTTCTAAGCCATAGTTAGTCTCTGTAATCTTATACCTGTATTTAAATAAATTTTAAGAAAGCGTTTCTATAGGAAAGTAAAGTCAGAAACATAATAAAAAATATCTTAGGTCGGTAATAAAGATATTTAGAGAAAGACTGGAGCTTAAAGTAAGTGATAGGAAATTTGTGGCCTTATCTATGTTGCTAAATTACAACTCCTATAAGTTCCAACCAGAATACCTGGGAATAAGGTGTCTGGAAGTTATAGTTCAGTACCATTAACATCTTCAACATTTTTGAGATAATTACAGCATACAGTTTGAGCTCAAGTTTATTTTTAGTATGGTGTTCTTGAAATCCAGTTATTATACTAGATTTTATAAAGAGGGATTGCATTACTCTCATAGCCTATATAGAAAAAAGCCGTCTAACTTTCTTCAAACATTAATCAAAAAGTCATTTTATCAGTTTTTATTTCTTTTCTATACTGTCACTCAGCCGTTCTATTTAAAGGGTGCTTACTTACATCTGATGTATTATGCGAGCTTTTCAAAATATAAGAAGCTGTAACTGCAGCAAATGGAAAACTTTTATATGTCAGTTATCACACACTTTTATGTATATTTGAAAATTATTTTCAAGCACGATTTGTTATATTTCCCTGAGAATAGGATTAAGATTGCAAAAAACATTACAGTGAAATAGTCAAACTTTGTTATCACAAATGTAGCCAGTGATGGGTTTGATATCAACTAGAGTTTATCAAATCAACAGAAAGAAACGAAAGTTTGAAGTTTAGAAATCGTATATAATGAAGCATGACTATCTATTATGGTATATGATGAACACAGCAAATAGTACTATTGACTTGATACATATTAAACATTGCTATTTTAATTTCCTAGAATAGCGTTCAGTGTTCTGTTGAGAATTAAAACAGTGATAAAATAGTGGTAAATTAAATTAAAATAGTGGTACCTGGAATTCAGAGTAGCTCTCTGGGAGAGGCTTAGTCAGTATCTGTGTACTTACAGGAAATCTGCTCTGTGCAGTCCTATATAGAAACCATATAAATACAAGGATATTTCTGTCCTCCTGCTATAATACTAAACATCTTTCTATTCATGTCTTATGCAAATGGTATTTTATGTTTTGCCAACATATCTTTTTTCTTCTTATGTAAAATTTCATAATGCCAGATTATATTTCTGAATATATGTTTACAAATTCATAAGATAGCAATTTGTCAGTTGACTGTCTAATTGAAATGCAATTTGTGGATTCTGGCAGTATGTAAAAGTGAGAAATAAATAAAATAAGTAAATGCAAATAAATACCCTTTCAAAAAATACTCACTCAAATGCTAGTTTATTATTATTTTGCACATTCTATACATTGTTCAGTTTTGGGCCATAGTTAGAGGAGGGTAGATGGTGCAGAATTATGTTCCTCCTTTCTTTATAAGAATAAGAAATAAGAGGAATTTCTAACAGAGAACAGTCTCAATAATTCATTGGAATGAAAATGTATAATAGATTTACTAAATCAAAATACCAAACCATGTTTTCTTTAAACTTTGTTATTTGTTAAATTTGCATACAAATTTAAAATAAATAAAAACAAAAACATTTTTAACCATTACTGAAGTTTGTAAACCAGAAGGGCTGAATTTGCAGAACATCTCTGACGAAACTAAACAAGCAACAGTGTAGGGTGGCATGGTGGCTGAATTAATATTAGGTTTTTTCAGAAAAGCATTTTTCTTTCCATGATCATCCCCTAGCATGTACACTTTATATGTAGTACCACCCAGCAAAATAAATAAACACAAGAAGCCACTTTTTACTGAGTTCAGAGAGGTCCAGCTAATTTAACAATTTCAAATGTTAAAGCTTCTTATAGTCCAGACCCTGGTCTCCGTGTCAACAGTGTGATTTACTATGGCCTTTCCTATACAATTATATATGCTACTTAGTTTTAAAAAGTGCCATAGTTCTTTTTGTTATATTTTCAGATGTCACACCTGGGAATGTCTGGAGAGTTTTTAGCTTCATATCTCAGTGTTTTGTGTAAATCACAGAAGTGAGGTGAGACTTTCAAAAAGGAAATTGTAAAATCTTACTGCTGAAGACTTTGTGACAGTGCTGAAGAGCATACATTACAACTGACGTCAGAGCACTCTTAGGTTGTTAGTGGTCAGATATACAGCTAGAAAAATGCTGATGAGATTAGCCAAAGGCTTTTGATTATCTGCAGCAGGAATTCCCAATGGAAAATTTCTACAGGGAGAAATATTAATTGTAACTCTAAGAAAATATGTAATAGTTCATTCCTGCTGAACAGTGAGAGTATTTCAAATGTGATTCCAAATGAAATATTAGAGAGGAAGAAAATCATAGCTTGGGGAGAGGGTTAGGTGTATATGTAGCATGAAGTTGGCTGAGAAAGATTTTAAAAGATCGAATGCTGTTTGGTGTCTTCCGTGTTATATCCTAGAATATTATTGAAATATAGTATTTTCAATAGATTATATAAAGCCCTCAGTTGGAAGCAGAATTTCCGTTTCTAATTTCCATTCCATCATGTGACTATATTGCTAGGCAGCAGCAATTCTGTAAATCGTAGACTGCACACCTTGTTAAGTGAGAACTACACATTATTGTGATTTCTGATTTCCTGCTGGTTTCCCCATTGATTTTGCTTGTGAGAAGCTGGCATAAAATGTTGGAAATTATAATCATGGGATCTTAGCATGCTGTGATATAATTGTGCTAATGTGGGGATGCTGCAACTGTTGGAACTCTCAGGGTCGGTTGTAATTTCTTTGGTGCCATCGTAACTTTGAAAAATGACTGAACAAATGTCATAACTAAAGGACTACATGTAATTTATTAGTTTCTATTTTTAAGATTTTGTTGCAGAGGAAGATATATACATAATTATATTTTGTAATTAAAGCACTCGCAGTATTGTTGTTAGTAACAGGTTATTTGTTTATTTATTTGTTCATTATTTTAAAATGATTTTGTACTAACTTTATATAAAATGGCAAATGGAGCAAAATATTTTTTCTTTTAATCATATCTTAACAAAACTTTGGAAACTGATAAAAGTAATGCTACATAGTAATTATGATATAACTGTGCTGCCAAATCATTTCCCATAGGATGTTTTCTAGTTCTGTTACAATAATTGCAAATCAAAAAGAATGTACAATATGATAAAAGAGAAAAATAAAGTGTGAATCAGTGGTGTCAAATCCCTATTCAGGCATTGAACCATTTTCTTTTTCTCTCAGTTTCAAATGATTCACTGAGTTGAATCTCAGTGCAGGTCAAAAGTGGCAACTTGTTTTAGTCTGAACAATGCAGAATATCATTGAAATGGATTTGACTGATTTTCAAGAATTTGTTTACTTATTTTTAAAAGAGTCCTAGAGATGCCTATATTGGGACTGCAATCCTGGCAGCTTACGAAACAGTAAACACCCTCCCTCCCTAATAATCAGAATGAAAATTAAAAAAAGGTTTTAAAATCCCCCACAGGAGGATTTTAACTCAGACCCATCTATCTTTTGCTGGGCTCCAGCATGACTCTACCATAACAGCTGCAGGAACAGCCAGTTGTTCAAGACTTTTCAGAATGCTATAAGGGTAGACGCTTGCTGGATCTCTAGGGAAAGGTCTTCCACAGGGCAGTGATCACCACAGATGAGGCATGCTCGGTTTAAACATTGAAGGGAAGGTCCTGGAACATTTCCACTTATCTGATCTAGTAGGATGGGCAGAAACCCTCAGGAATAACAGGCCCACAAATAATTCCTCTATTTCTACTCTTAAATTGGGATTTGCATGACCAAAATTGATACTTTAAAAAAGGTGATTGATATTGTACTATTTTCCATGTTCTCATTTCAGGGAATTTCAATAACATGATTGCGTCCTTTTGGGGAAGCGTGTGTTAAATTTGGCTAGTAAAGAAGGTCGAGCTTGTTTCATGAAAGCTTTTGTAACAACAAGTATGCCACCAGAACATAGACATTTTGTGGCCTAATTTTGATGATGCAGTGTTGGCGTCTTTCATGGGAGGAAGTAAGATTCCATCCCTGCATGTTATAAGAATAAAACGAAGTGAAACATCAGTGTTCACTGATTTAACTCCCAGGATATAAATGCAATGGAGAAACAAACGTTTGCTATAAAGACATTTAACATCAAGGACAATGAGTTGGTTTCTCAATAACAGAGCGACCCAGTTTGTTTGTAAATGGTACTAAATATATTTCTGGGAAGTATGCAAAGCTAAGTGTCTGTACATTTAAATGCATGTGGAAACAACTGAAAGTAGCTTCTGAACTAGATGCACAAGCCTAGAAAAGAAATGCAGTTGCTCTAATGGTTCAAAGAGACTTGATTCATTAAGTGTTGTGATGCACTGCAGAATTCTGCTTTGAAACAATATTGTTGTAGTATGGACTGAAGTGACATTAAAGTTTTATTAGATACTGTAACTATTATCCTTTTATTTTGATTTCCTTCTATTTGAATAATTGCTGTAGTAATACCTGAAGAGTATGTATATTTATAGATCACTTAGATTTATTCAATCTTTGTACAGTCATAGGCTGCTAAAGGTTTACAGACAAGACTTTTGAGCTCCTTTGGATTTTGATGGGCCTAGTAAAAGAGAGAAGCATATATTTTTGTGGTTTGTAATGATTTCTACTTTAAATCATCCTTAGAGGTGAGTGATCTATGGGCTTTTGAAAAAAGTTTTTCATTTGCAATCTATCTGAATAGATTTAGCAGTCCCAAATAGTTTCTCTATAGTATAATAATGACGATAGTGCAGGAGGTAATAGGATAAGTAGAATGACAATTCTTCTGGAAATTATAAAGTAGGATTCTATAAGGAATTGTGGTAGAACATGGTTTTTTTAATGACCTAGATTACAAATGAAGAATAAAGTGAAAAATGGAAATTTTTTTGTAAAGTGCTCTGAAACAATCTTTTTTAAACGGATAATCATATTTACAGAATTTGTCGTCTTGCTTTTAATTGGAAATTTAGAGCATATCCACAATAAACAAATAAAATATGTAATAATCAGAACAGATTTAGTGCAGTATCCCAAATTCATTCTGCTTTGATCAATAGCAACATGATTAGACAAAAGGCTGTATCAAAAAAAAAAAGTTTCAACCCACTAAAAATGGAGCCAGGTAGACATAAGTTTAATTTTAGAATGCATTTTGGAGTTGAAATGTTTTAGAGTTGAACTTCTGTAACAGGTTTTAGGGTGTGGTAAATTATGAATCTCAGATCTTGGCAGTAGAATATGATACAGAGAGATCCGTGTATCATATTCTACTGCCAAGATTTGAGATTCAGAATTTACCACATTCATTTAGGTAATCGCATTTCGAGTTTTAAATATTAAAAACCTGAACTTGGATTGACGACAGACAATACTTTAAGGATAGATGTTATTTGGTCTTCATCTTAAAGCCTTTGAACCTCTTGAGAATTACTTTTGCAATTATTATTATTTATGAAATTAATAATTATATGCTGCCTGTTTCCCAATAACCCAGGACATTTGAGTTTGCACAAGCTGTCCATATCACCTTTATGAACATGTCTATGCACGCTGTGTTTGCACAACACACTGCAGTGAACACAATTGTGATTTGCTCAATTCAGATTTATGGATTGCCCAGTATGCCAAATGTATCTCATTACATAGATTTGTTTGTTATATGAATATTGATTAGTTTGTGGGTTGGTTTGTTATTTGAGGTGTGAGAACTAGACCTGGCAAGGCAGGAAACATGTGCCTTCAACAGCTTGGGATGAAAAATGAGGAGCAAGTAGTCTATTACAATGAAAAGCTAGTTAAACAAATTCTAAGTATACAGAACGTAGCATCTGCCAAAATTTAAGAAAGGAAGTAATTTATTTTAGCCATGACCTTGATTTTTCTTGTGGAAGCTATGGAGTGCCATTTGACTTCCTAGACAAAGATGGGAAAAAATCTGCAGTGGTATTGATGTAATACTTGACATAAGGTATGCCATAGGGCAGTCGTTGCCAACCCGTGGTCCTCAGCTCATGGGTTGGTCATGGCAACATTTGGGTGGGCTGCAGGGGCTCGGTCCGGCCGGCAAGAGAGCAAGGAGCTCAACCTGGATGACAAGAGAGTGGGGAGCTCAGTTCGGCCTGCGGGTGTGTGAGGAGGGGGGAGTGGAGCGCCAGAGCGATGTATGTGTGTGTGCACGTATGTCTTTTTCTGTGTTTCTGTCTCTCTGTGTTTGTCTTATTCTCTCTCTTGTTCTCTCTCTTTCTCTCTCTTTCTCTCTCTGTGTCTGTCTCTTTTATTCTCTCTCTCTCAGGAGCAAATATCAAACTAGAATGTGTAATACATAAATAAGCTTCAGTTATTTTGCAATAATTAAACTAACTAATAATTTTGCTACAATTAAACAAGCTTTAAAGATTTTGTTATGATTAAATAGGCATTTATGATTTTGTTATAATTAAATAAGCTTTTTTGTTTTGATAAATAGGTCCCTTTTATATTAATAAAATGAAAGTTCTCTGATCATTATTTTACAAATGTATGTATCTTTTTTTAAAAATCATATTAGTGTTCCGCAGGATTTAAAATTATGAATTATGGTCCCTGAGGTCCAAAAGGTTGGCAACCACTGTTCTAGATGATGATTTAGTAGTCCTAAGTATCTAGTACTGCCTTTTCAGAAATAGCAATATTAGGCAGGACATTCAATTGTTTACAAGTGTTAATACCTGGGAAAAGAAATAACAAAGACCATTTTTCACAATTTATAGTCATACAAGAATATATCATATATGCCTTGAAGACACATCTGTTCGTACAGGCCGAGTTAGCTTAGCCCCCTCCCCCTTACTCGTTTATATTTTAGATTGTTTTTATTCGATACTAAATTGGTTTTATTATTTGGATTTTTTAAATTCAGTTATTATTTAATATTTTTAGAACTGTTTTTAAGTATTGATACTGTTTATACTGTATTTTATCTGGCTGTATACCGCCCTGAGTCCCATGTGGAGAAGGGTAGTATATAAGTTAAAAAATAAATAAATTTCTCATGGATTAAACATTAACTGAAATTTCTTTGGATAAAGCATATATTAACTAGATATTCAATGCTAGAAAATTAATGTCACTTATGCTATTTTATGTATAGTCACTTGATCTATGAGAGATTTATAATAAATTGTTTGGTCTTTAAAATGCCTTGTGATATATTGTGATACACTACCAAACACACACACACACAGAGATATATTCATTCAACCAATATCGTCCTGAACTTTCTTTTGCCAATTGGGCCCACAATAATTGCTGGTGTCATCTATTCATTTTGTTTTAGGTCTTTTTAATGGATGCTGTTTCGAAACATGCAAAAGAGGCCTTCATACTGCATTGGATGGAAAATGGCTAGAATGGTGTGGGTGTGCGTGTGCGTGTGTGTGGGTGTGTGTGTATGTGTATTCTTCATTTGATAACAGAATATTTATAACCAATCTCTATTGAGAAGCTACTTGCCTAGATCTTTAATCTTAAATCAGATTGCTACTTAGTTACTTAATGCTCATCTTTTGATATACTTTTGGCCCAAGGAATGCATTTCATGACAATGCAATTAACATTAAAGTAGGAATTAAAAGTCACTTAGTAATTTTGCATCCTAGGCTCTCTATCCAATCAATTTAGCAGCTTGGTGATGTGAGATTTTTATCAAATAAGCAGTAAGGTTGGTTTACAGAATGGTTGGCCAGCTGAATCAAACTGAGCCACACCTATCACAATTAGCCCAGGACATATAAGCAGCAGGCCCTAATTCACTCGCTCTCTCATTTGGTAACTCCTGCTGTGTAATCCACGTGTCCGTATTGGTTCCTAAATTGCTGTTTATTGCTGGCCAACTTTGTTGGTGAAGATATTGCAAGAACAACTCACTAACTTGGTTAGTAGAGGGACTGTTTGACTGTAGTTTTTGACAACTGAATTGTTGACTCTGAGTTTGGACTGTGCTTGACTGTTCTAAGTATAAAGGCTTGTATACCTCACAACAGTCTGTGCTTGTATTACACTGCTACCTTCTTAGTACAGACACTTTCATTCTGTGCACCTTTCTTGCAACCAAGGAACCTGCTTGTGGCCAAGACTGGTTATAAGCCAAGGGTGCCCTGACAAGTTGTAACTATGAGCTCCATGGCATACGACCCAGGTATCTGCAGGAACACCCCTTGCCTACAAGTATCTCCCACAGGCCAGTACATTCTCACAGAGTAGGTCTCGTCAGGGTGCCGTCAGCCAGATAATGCCGGCTGGCAACCCCCAAGAGTAGAGCTTTCTCTGTGGCAGCGCCAACCCTATGGAACGAACTCTCCCTGGAGATTCGTACAATCGTTGATCTCCGGGCCTTTCAGCGTGCCCTCAAGACCCATCTTTTTATCCAGGCCAGGCTGTCCTGATTCCCCAGGGATTTTAGCTGTATTCAGTTCCATTGGGGGCAGTTAGTTTGTGTTTTAAATTTTAGAATTTTTAAATTTAATAGCAGCCTAGGTATAATTTATTTTAAATCTATTTTAATCATTGTATTATATGTTTTTAGTTGGCTGTTCACTGCCTTGGGTCCTTCAGGAGAAGGGCGGTATATAAATTTGAAAAAATAAAAAATAAATAAATAATAAGTACTTAGGACAGACTTTTCACTGTTCTATCTTGTTTGCCATTGCATCTGTTCCTGGATTAGCCAATCCCTGCTTTCAGTCACTCATGGCCTAGTCACCTCCAGATTGAACTACATGGGGCTGACCTTAAAGAGGATCCAGAAATTTCAGCTGAAACAGAGTGAATGACTTTGCATTTATGAACACTTCTAGAATAGGGCATGTTACTTCTATGCTCCACCAGTCGCATTGGTGACCAATTTGCTTCTGGGCCCAATTCAAAGTGCTGGTTTTAACCTTTAAAGCTTCCATAGCATGAGAACATAGCATGAGAACAGGCTAAGGGACTGCCATTCCCTGGCTATTTCAGCTTGCCCCATTAGATTTGCCAGAGGAGGCATACTGTTGGCGCCATCAATTACATGTGAAAGGTCCCAGGAGTTCTGCTCTTTCTACCTTGGCACTCATGTTATGGAACATTCTTCCCCCTGAAATTAGATTAGCTCCATTTAGAAGCTAATTAGCTCACATTTTGGAAGGCCCTCAAGACCTGGTTGTGTTATCAAGCTTGGGGTTCCCAGGGGACCAGAAATATACTTAGATGGCTTCAATGTTGAAATAGCAATTTTATCTTTTCTTCACCTAGGGATTTGTATATTTGTTTTTTATGTTATTTATTTCTTAATATAGTTTTTTATATTTTTATATCTGTAGTTTTTATATCTGTGGTTGAAGGGGACAGTGGCTATTCATGAAATTTAGATATTTTTCACACAAAATTTAATCCTCAATAAAGTGTCTCTATTTAAAAGATTGCAAAATGTCTTGTGTAAATATAACATAAATGGTTATGAACTAAGGAATTATAAAGTAAAGATCTCATGCCTTATAGCCACATCCATTTGTACTTTTATCCATCTTTTCTATTTCTTCTTGAAATAAACCATAGAACAAAGGCTAAATGGCTAGATATTATATTTTGTTGTAATGGTTTGGATTTTTATGAATTATAAATTAGGACTGTGCAAAGCTTCAAAGGAGTGTTTTACTTCAGTGAAACTTTTTGGAAACTTTTGAGATTGCCTCATAAAACAGTACTCAACTACTTCCAACAATAAACCAGCATTGTTTCTTCATCTTAACGACTCCTCCGACATTTGTAACAGCCAGAAGAAACTTCTACATGTGAGCAACAGATGCTAGAACTCACAGAGAGCTTTCAAAACTTCATAAAGTATTTCATGGAGGAGAAACACAGCATGAAGCTCTGCAATGCAAAGCCAGATCCTTCCACATAGGTTTAAAAAATGTATATTCCCTATCTATCCACATCACTATAAGCTTACTATTCCATGGTGATGTACATTTTTCTATGAATTCTGGTAGGGGTAAATTTGATTCAATTAAGGAACTAAAACAAAACTTTTAGTGGACTTCCTTTTTTATAATTGTATTGATTTATAATATAAGAAACAAAAAATACAAAAGCAAATAGTAGGGAAAATGGGGTAGGGAAAAGGGAGGAGAAGAATGTGGAAAAGAGGGGAAAGATCTCTGTTTTCATCTTTATATACACTTTGAGGATTTTCTACATTAGTTTATGAATCCTATTCCAATTTTTTTTGCTTTGTCACCATAAGTGACAAAAAGTTCCTTATTTACATTTACACGTCTAACATTCACTTGAAATACCATATTACATCAATTATAAGATGCCATCAATTATAAGATGCACCCTAATTTTTCTATTAGAAATAAAAAAAAGCTTTTCCTTGGTAAGACACCATCAAATATAAGATGCATCATGAATACAGAGACAACAAAATACAAAAATTGATGTAATACAGTACCTTTATATGTTCTTAATAATTTGTCTTGTGTTAGATATCAATGATACATATCTTATTTTAAATTATAGTTTAAATTTTAAACCTTTCTTCCACATATTCTCCCATTGTTCAAACATTACATTATATCCAAAATTTCTTGCCAATGGAATTCTACAGTGTTTTACCAATTCCTTTTTCCAAATTTAAAGTCAATAACATTTTATAAGCCTTAGCAATAATGTGTTCATCAGTACCACACAGTGGGATTTCTAATGCTTTTTAACAAAGTCAAACCCATAACTCTTTTTATCTAATTTAAATCTTTCTTTAAGTTGTAGACACTGTATGTAAACCAATGACAGACATGTCCTTCTGAATCTAGCTCTTCCTTAGACTTAAGAATATGGTCACCAAAATTAAAAGATATTATTTTTTCATAGTTCACCAGTCCAGCTTCGTCACCAATTCTTTTCTTTAAAAAAAACCTCCTGTGAGGAAACCCAAAGAAGCATCTTCATAGAAAATCTTGTTTTGTATTTATTCTAAACTCTTAGAATGGCATGACTAACAAAATGGTTATTAAAATCAACATTTACTTTAACCTTGTCACACCATAAATAACTATGCCATCCAAATCTTAGTTCATAACCTTCTAGGTCAAGTAATCTTTTATTTTGGAGATTTATATTATTTTAGCCAGACCAAACAACAAGCATCAAAATACAATTTCAAATCTAGTAAACCCAAACCCCCTCTTTCCTTAGCATCCTGCAATAGTCTATAACTAATTCTTGGTTTTTTTCTCGTTGCCATATAAACTTGGAAATATAGATCTGCCACTGTTTAAATGGAGTATCAATTGTAAGAATTGCTGATGTCTGAAACAGAAAAAGCATCTTTCAGTAAAACACTTATCTTAATTACAGAAGATCTACCCAATAGTGATAAGTGTAATTTATCCCATTTTAATTAAAAAAAATGTCATTCCAGAGAGTCACATAGTTATTTTGAAACAATTTTGTGTTTGTATTGGTCTGCATGACCTCAGGTGTTTAACTTTTTTCTCAACTCTAAAGCCAGACTTTTAGTCAATATATCCCTGTCCTGTGAAGTCATATTCTTAGTCAGCATTGTTGTTTTCTGTTTATTTATCTTAAAACCTGCTGGGCCCCCAAGTTCGTTAAATTTTCTCATCAAGTATTCTATATTATTTTTTGTGTCTTGCAAGAATATAACCAGATCATCAACAAATTCCTTCAATTTGTAAACTTCTTTCTTAACATTTATAGCTACTATTTTCTCGTCTTGCCTGATATCTCTATTCAGAACTTTCAACACCAAGATGAACAGCAAAGGAGACATGGGTCATCCTTGTCTCATGCCCTTTTGGATTTCACATGAGTTAATTAAATCACCATTAATAACAACTTTTACTTGCTGTAACATATTAAACAGCTTTGACACCTTTCCCACCAAAGTCCATTTCTTCCAGGACTTTAAGCATAAAGACCTAATTTAAATGGTCAAAAGCCTTCTTTGCATCTAAAAATATTAAAGCTATCTGTTTTTCATTGTAGTATTGTATATTCAATAATATTCAAAACAGTCTTCACATAGAGGGACTCCCTTCAAAACAGTGTAAATTACTTTATATTATATTATATTTTATTTTATTTTACAAGAGCTTTGTTTATGATTTATTAGAAACATTAAACAAGAAACAAACAGCACAAAACAGACATAGCCCTGATTTAGAAAATAGAACAAAAGATTCAGAGTATATGCTATAAGGTATCATTTGCTCACTGAATCCATATAGCCATTAATCTCACATCTGTGATTCTGAGTAACATATACAGATGAAAAAACATGGGAACAATCAGAACAATTAAAACCATTAAAAATAATTAGAACAATTAAAATATAAATATAAAATAAAAACATGTGTAAGAGTATAGCCTTCAGAACAGGAGCAACCGGCACAAAACACAAAGTTGCACAAATGTCTCCTAGTCATAACTGCCCCCTGCTCCTTGAGTAGGAGTTGTGAATCCAGAAGGTCCACATTTGGCATATAGAGTTTGTGGCAGTGTCATCCCATCCAGCAGCAAATATGATAAATTCCCAGATCCAGAAGGCTCATAAACACAATTGAACTGAAATTTTGTTGTTCTCTATCCAAATCACCATAGCCTTCAGGCACCAAGACATGCTAGTAAATAATTTCATGATCTGAATATGGAATTAACAATTATAAGGAGATTCCTTTGGAAATAACATCACATACAGATAGTTCTTGACTTAACAACTGTTTGTTTAGTGACTGAAGTTACATCAACATTAAAAGAAAAAACTTATGACTGTTGCATCATCCCCACGGTCAAAATTCAGATGATTGGCAACTGACTCATATTTATGACAGTTGTAGTGTCCTATGGTTATGTGATCACCAAGCAAAGTCAATGGGGAAGCCACATTAGTAACTGGTTACCAATTTTACAACTGCAGTGATTTACTTAAGAACTGGGACAGGAAAGATCATAAAATGGGATACAATTCATGTAACAAGTGTCTCACTTAGCAACAGAAATGTTGGTCTTAATTGTGGTCATACAGACCTGTAAACATTGGAATTTTTTCCCTTCATAAAATTCTGGCACTGCTGGGTCTCCATAAGGAAACAGAAACCATGTGTGTCTTTACAAGTAAAGTCTAAAGGTATTATATGCTGTATATTTTATTTTGTCTGTGAACTTTTTCCATCTCTCTCCCCTCAATTTTCCGTAGATAAGTGATGAACATGATTCCACATGTTTTTTTGGGCTGGGTAACTACCTAACTGCTGAGATGCTAAAAAAAAGCTTATCAAAATTATTCACATTTCTTGTCTTGGCCATGCTTTTTTGACAGGTCTAAGTTATCATCTATGTTATTGCAGCTGTAGCATCTGAGAATGACCTTCTCACTAATCTTTGATAGGAATCTGTTATTTAGTTTAGCTATTTAGTTATTTAGATTTTTTTTCCTTTAGCGGCAAACTTTCATCCTTGAACTGAAGCACAGAAAAGCAACTTTTGAACTCATTCTGTCTCTGCAGCAAATGACCTGATCAGCACGCTAGTTAAGCGAAGTATCTAATGAACTTTAATATTACTGTATATCTGTTTTTTAATAATAAACTAACTTCTACTCAAAATAATAAACATAGCTGAGAAAATAGTCATCCTTGCTTAATCTTTATTTTACTTAAAGAAGCTTGAATTCATTTTGGCTTTTGTTGATGTTTTTGTTGTTATTATTGCTGCTGCTGTTGTTTTGCTTTGCTTTTTGTTTTTGACATAGCCATTAATGAGAACAGATTCAACATTTTATCCAAGTATTTTCTCTGAGAAACATTTAGCCTTCAAGAGTCTCTCTCACTAAATGCTCGGTGTTGTCTGACTAATTGATTTTGGCTAATGGTCCAGTGGCTTGTTTTGTAGCTTCTCCTTGGTTAAATGAAGGAGTGAAACCCTAGAGCATCAGGTCACCTTCTGCAATGGAAAAGTATAAAAGCAGCCATGCATTTCAGATTCAGCCATCTGGAAAGAACAGTTAATTGTCAGGGGAAAGAGTTAAGAAACTTTAAATGCCGATTTTAACCCTCAACAGATGCCTATACTTTAATGTGGTAGAATATATGTAGTGCAGCCTCAGTAAAAGAGAGTGGCTTGCTCTGTCAGTGTTGGGTTTCTTGATTGGAGTGTTGTGCTAAATGTTTTTCAGAGAAAATACTTAGACAGATCTTAATCTATTCTCATTAAGGCTATGCCAAAAGCAAAAACATCACTGGAGGTTTTTAAGAAGAGATTGGAAAGCCATTTGTCTAGAATGTTACAGGATCTCCTGCTTGAGCAGAGGACATAGAAGACCACCAAGGTCCCTTCCAATTATGTTATTCTGTATTTGTATGCCTGGTGTTGGTTGGTGTTCATTAATGCACCCTGCTAGTTTTATTTCACAATGGTTGTCCTTGCAGTGTATGTTGTAGATAACTCCCCCTTTATTTGGAAGGGAGACTGCATGACTTTTGGTTTATTTAGTATATTTTAGAGGGATTTAGATGGTTTATGTGCTATGGTAATGTCATGTGGTTGAAATACTCTGTTGGTTTCTGAGATGTTTTAAATGTATGGTAGTGTTACCCTTTTCTTAGATAGTTTGACAATGAAACATCTGTAAGAAAACAGCAAGCTCAGAGAGCAGCAAGGACTTTTAAGTACAGTATATTAAACACCATTTAAAATATTATTCAGCTATTTATTCAATCTGTGCACTAGGGATACAAAACATATGACCTCAATGCTGTATCTGGTCTCTTCAGAGTCCATTCAAAAATTTATGATGTATTGTAATTTTATTGTGAAAGAGGGAGCACATTATTATATATTATACATGGAGAATAATCATATTAGCTATAATTCATTAGTTTTAATTTTCACTAAATGAAATGTGAATTAGACTCATGACGTTCATAGAATCCAATCTTCTGCACAGTGTAAGAATCTCAATTAAGGATCCCAGACAAATGACTCTTTAGCTCTGTTGGAAGACATCAAATAAAGGGGAACCCATGATCACTCTGGATAATTGGTTAACTGTTGAGACATTTTTTTAGCATCTGCCTTCCTATAATTTAAATTCATTATTCTATTTCCTGCAATCTGAAGCAAGAAAAAAAATGGTTTCTACTTTTTTCTACCAATAATATATTTTAAGGTATTTGAAGAATGCTTTTCAACTTTTTGAAAATTAAACATATTCAGTTCTTTCAGTTGCTCGTCATAGTTTTTAGTCTTCTGATTGTTTTTGTTGCAATTATTTGAACATATTGTAATTTCTCTGAATCCTTCCTAAATATGGAAGAGGAAAATAAACACAGTACTCAAAGTGGAATCTGATTAAAAACATAGAGCAGAATAATTACATTTTCATCTTCATTCTTGTATCCTGTCAATTTAAAAACCATATCTAAAGCAGCCTAATTTTCCTCTTCTATCTCTTCTTTTAAGCCCATTTTTATGTAACACACAATCTAAAGAGAAAATTCTGGGTATGTTGTGTCAAATATTCTTAAGTTATTCCAAAGTTAAAATAGTTTACTCCATTCTGTATTTGTGAGAATTTTCCTTTAATTATAAACTTTGATTCTTTCTGGTTGCCTCTAGAATCAGTCTTCAAAATCTCTTATCATGTTTTTCTCTCATTCAGAACATTTGTCCAGAAAGAGATTTCTTATGCTTAAACTCAAAATTTTCATATACTTTTATTACAAATTTAAACAAGCTACAGGAAGTATTCTTATAATTATTTCAGGAACTTATTTCTGGCCTCTTAGCTCACTTAAAAGCTTTCAAAAATCAACATTCTAATCATTCTTTTTGGCTTATTTCTTAATTGAAAAGGGGAATTCTTTAAGTTTTAAATGTACATAAAACTCATTGTTGGTTAAAGGAAAATCCCTGGAGTGTAATAAAAAGCTGTCATTCTGAATATTCTTAATACCTAAAAAGTAATTTGCAAATAGACGTAAATAAGAAAGGAAGGATGGCAAGTTTTGAATTGCAGCTTTGACAAGGCAGCCTCTTCCAGCTCCTGGAGCTCTGAAACCTATCGAGATAACTAAACTTATGGTCTTGTCATTGGGAGCATCACCCTGTGGGTGATCCCAAGATGGAACAACTCATCAATGAAGTTACTGATGAACAGATTGAGAGCAGCAATGTAAACTTGAAAAGACAGAGAAAAAAATTCAAGATGTGACAGACAAAATGGATGAACAGCAAAATCTGAGTGGCAAAATTAAAAAGAGAAGTGACAAAATGGAAAAAAACAGATAAAAAGATCCAAAAATTAAAGATTGGAATCACAGAGCACTATCTTTAAGAAGAATCCCAGCAAGAAAAATGACTTTAAACAGCAGCAAAGTTTCTTGGGAGGAAAACAAAGGAGAATTCAAGATGGAAGACAAAATAAAGCAAGAATTAAAGCATATGATGGACAGAAGTTTACCCAAAAAGACATTGGATGAAAGATATTAAACTAAAAATACTAAATTATAGGCAATGGGTATTTTGTGGAAGTATGGAAAATTGAATTAGTTAGAAAATATTGCTATAATGTTGCCATAAAAAGGACAAATAATATGTGAAGCTGCAATTTATTTTGAATCTGGAATAATGATGTATTAGAATGGGAATTTAGTAAAAACAAAGCAAACTTAAGTAATTTTTCTAGAGAGAAAGAGAAGAAAATCCTGAACAGACAGAAAAAAGATAATAGGATGTATCTTCAAACTTTTAATTTGGAACTTAATTTAAGAACTGTGATTGCTGCTGTCTGATTGGTGGAAGGGATACTGCTATTTCTAGAAACTTAACTAGATAAGGTGATTGTCTTTACTTATATTATATTATTGTATTATTTTTTATTATGAATGGAATACTATGCTACAGAAGTCATTATATGATATATAAAATTTAATTTGAGAATGTGGAACATTTAATGAAATATGATTATAGGCAGATAACATGGAAATAGATAGAATGAACTAGATTGTCGCTAAAAATATAAACAATAAAATTACAATGTATCAGAAGGAAAGGTCACTAACATAAAAATAAAATTAAGTAATAACTTTTTCAAAGAAAAAAAGGGGGAATTTTAATAGATAGAAGAATGTGGAATAAAAAAGGTGATTAGGATGTAGTCTTAAACTTTTAATCTGAATGTGGAACGTGATAAGACTAGGTTGTATATTTAACTTTCAATGTGGAATTTAATGTAAGAATTGTGATTGTTGCTGTGTGATTCGTGGAAGAGAAATAAGGGGGAAATGGGAGCAATATGGGATTTAATTTGATGAATAAAATACATATTTAGAATTTTATTGATGGAAATCTAAGTAGATAACATGACTGTTTTTACTACTATTAGGAAAAATATAATGCCAATTATGTTTTTTTATCCTTTAAAAATGTTATTTTTTGTAAGCAAAGAATGTAGTTTATGAACAAGATGCACACCCACAAGTATGTTTTGCTGGAAAACATGTCATTTTACCTAGAAAGATAACAAAAAAATTTCAAAAAGGAAAAAATAAAGAAGAAGAAGATGAAAGAAAAGAAGGGGAAGGAAGAGAAAGGGAAGGGAGGAGAAGGAGAGAGGGAAGAGAGGAAGTAGGAAAGGGAGAGGAGTGAAAGAAAGGGGAAGAGGGGGGAAGGAAGAGAGGAGGAGGAGAAGGAGGGAGGAGGAGGGGGAAGAGA
>JANHFO010009343.1:13674-37587 GCA_032468095.1 Pareas carinatus | reverse complement strand
TTTATTTTTTTACCCTTTACTATTGTTGATGTTCTATATGCTTGACTAAAATAAATAAATAAATAAAATAAATAAATAAATGTTGTAAAAAAACAGTCATAACTCTATCAAGGCACTTAACCTTCTCCATCTACCTAGTGGAGCAAAACCTCAGTGGAAATAGTATACTTCTAGTCATAGCAGTATATGATGCCCTCCTAGCTGAGGAATCTTTGAACATGTTGTGCAAGACTGAATTTAGATCCCATTTCACTGCGCGCAATCCTGTTTGAAAAGACCCATGTACAACATGAAGGCTACGAGTCCCAAAGTCAATCAATTATTTTCCTTCTTCTTTACAGTCACGGTTGGTTTTAATTTCTTCTTTTAGTTTTTTCAGAAAAAGGTGATTTACATTTGGCCCATCCAGAGATATTTGTCATAATTTAGCGACTAATAAAGAAAATATGCCTTCTTGAAACTTCTGAAAAAGGTCTTCATCGGTAGCAGTTTGATACCTGAAGCTGAGAAAAAGGTGGAGCTGGGAAAGGGCATCATTAAGCTTTACTTGTATTCTGCTACTTCTCTGTTTCAGTTACCACAAGAACAGACCATGCTCTTGCAGCAGCAAGTCAAAAATCCACAGCTTGAATATATTCTAATCACAATTTTCCTGACTTTTCCTGACCAATTTCCATTTCCCTGATTTTCCAGAAATTGATACCTAATATAGTATATTTATACAGTGATATAATCCTCCAAATAAAGACAATTCCTAAAAGTGTGAATTACACAGGTATAAGTAGAACTGCAATCATGAAATTCATTAGAACCAAGGCAATTATATCCATCAATAAGAACTAATATTCCAGACAAAGAGGAGATGCTGTTCATATATGATGAAAAGTTTATCATGCACAAAAATGACTTTTGATTTATTTTTGTAATGTGAGTTGAAGGATTAGTATTCTACAGTAGATATAATTAAAATTGTAAAGTCAAGAAGGCTGCAGAATTTTTGGGTTTTTTTGTTAAAGAAAAGTTACATATACCTCTTTGTCATCTTATTACTAAGATAAATGAAAGAATTGTGCACAATATTGTATCTAAATATTTTACTGAACATTTAAAAAACATTCCTTTTATGAAATATAATGAAGATTGAAAATGTTAAAAATAATGGGCCAAAAATGATTCCAGACAGCACTGAATGAAGGGATTTACATCCAATTCTTTAAGTTCTAGTAGTTCGCACACTCACATGATCACCATTTACAAACTTGCTTTGAGACTTCCCATAAAGTCAATGGAGAACTTTGCAAGGAAGGTTGCAAATCCTCCACTTTCACCCCTGATCTTTCTTCACACATATACACACACTTATGACCTCCTTCCTCCCTTCACTCACACATATCCCACATCCTCTTTTCACAGCCTTTCGCATTCACACACACACATGCACTCCAAAACCCTTCTTCTCTAGCCTCCCTGCATTTGCACACATTCTATATCCTCTTTCACAGATTTTTCTGAAGCCACACTACTCTGTAGCCCCCAGTCCCTCAATTCGCTCATGACTTGCACTGGGCCTCTCAGGGCCTCCCCCATCCTCCTTTGGCACTCCCTTGCTCCTTACATGGGACTCCTTCCACTTCCCACTTAAGAACCCGCACTTCTGGGTTGTGATGACAATCAGGAGTGCTTGGGTTGCCACTGCTAAATGATGACATTATGTGATATCACACTTTACAATTACATGGCTTAGCGATGGCAAGTCTGATCACAACGGCAATCATAATCTGAGAACTACTTATAAGTAGTTTTAACTCTTAAACATCCAGTAGCATTCAGTGTAGATACATCCCTTTGGCTTCCTTAGTCTAGTGTTGATTTTGTTTTCTTCTATTCAGTCGTTAGCAAGGTTTTCCGGAAGTGGATTGTCATTGCCTCCTTCCTAGGGCTGAGAGGAAGTGACTGGCCCAAGATCATTGAGCTAGCTTAGTGCCCACGACAGGACTTCAACTCATAGTCTCCTGGTTTCTAGACTGATGTTTTAAACCAGGGGTCCCTAATCCTCAATCTGTAGACCAGTAATGGTACTACAGATCACTGACCTAGATTTCATTTTTTAAAAAAGTCAATATGTAACAAAAAGTACATGCTGACATATGTGGCAAAAATGCTTTATGAAAAGCTCTGTACTTGTGCATAGCCTACATTAGTGTTACAACATATGAATTCTATAGGCTACAAAGGCAAATTTTGCAACAGCAAAAGTTACAGTATCTTAGAATCTTTAATTGCCAAAAGAAACTGCAGGTTGAATTCTTCTGTCCATTCTGAAAATAAGCTAAGAAAAAGTATTAATAATTCATTGTGTGTGTCTTGATAAAAATTACAGTACAAGCATCCCATGATTTAATGCTTGTACTTTTACAAGGGATGAAACAATAATATGGACAGGCTATTATAAAATAGCATAACAAGGCCATACTGAGAATTTCAAAGACTAAATATTATCTGGAGATTTTGTTATAAGAGTCATAAACAGATTTCTTAGATTACTAGAGAGCTGACCTAAAAAGCTTTTGAGATACTTTCCAACCATACAATTCTGCATAATACATATATTGAATAGATCTATAATTTTAAAAAAATAGTGCTAAAGAAGCTAACACTTCTTATCTATAGAAAGAAAATCTGTTCACTTACTGTACCATTTCAATTCTCCTAGACATGTATAAATCCATGTATAAGAAAATGTATACTCCACTGAAGAATTTGATTCTTTCAATTTTGTAACTAACTGAACTGTGCTACCAACTTCAAACATTAATATATATGGAGAAAGATGCACAAGAATGCCTATATTAAAAGATAATATATATAAACATATATTCTATTTGGAAAAGCACTTGTAAAACATATGCTCTCTAGGGAAACGCATAGGACATTGTACAGTAGTATGAAAAAATGTGCCCCAAATATAGTTAATCAATTGTGCAGACTTTTTTGTGTGGAATTCATAAAATGATGTGCAATAAAGTTAAGTCAGGAAAGATAATATTCACCCATCTCCAGCATAGAAATACCTAAGTTCAGTATTTTACGATTCTTAATCTTATATGGGATCTTCACAACACCTGACCCACACAAATACATCCTTTTACTGATGGCCTCCTGCTGGCTATGAAATTTCAGTGCACTTAGCCAACAAAACTATTTTTCTGTGCAATTCTGTTTTAATCTGCATTTTAACTGAATGTTTTTAATTACTGCCATTGTAGTATTGTTTACCTGATTTTAGGTTATTTAATACTGCTTATTTTGTTTATTATTGTTATTTTGTTCTCATTGTTAGCCTACTTAGGCAAGATAACCTTTAAATGTAAATAAAATTATGACATGAAAAACTATTGTTAGTTTATTGCTTTCAGGTCTTTTGAATTTAGACATGTGCTGACAGATATAAGTTAACTAAAACATTTTTTTATTCCTAAAACGTAACACAAAAAGCAGAAATTTCCCTTGAAACAATTCATTGCTGCCAACAGCCAAGCAAGCTTCCTAAACCATCTATCATTTGATTTTACATAAAATACATTGTTAATTTTAATTCTTGAAGATGACCTTAACATCAACCTAATCTGCAATTGTGTGAGGATCTCCAAATGCTAAGAGTTTGCATTTCTGTCACCCAATGCTAAATTTGTCTCCATTACAAATGTCCCCAACTCCAGTTGGCTACAAATTCCAGCTCTGGGTGACATTGTGACTACTTGCCAGATTCGGTCTGCAAGCCTGAATGCAGCTACATGAGAGCAAATTTCAAGAGGATTTACTTCTTAGTAAGCATTCAGAGGATTGGAGCACACAGCTTTTAAGGGCTGCACTTCGTGTGAGGTACAATCCAACCTTTGCAACACAAAGAATTTAAATGTCATTTTTTGTTTGGATTTTTTTAAAAAAGTAATTTTTTTGTGTGTACTTATATTGCATTTACTTATTTATTTTTGTATTCACTTAAATTTACTTAGATTTAGTTTTTTAAAAAAATATAAACTGTATAGTTTTGTTAATCTATTTTGAGTTTATGAAAAAGATTGTGTTACAGGAGGAACATTATACACTGCCCAGATATAAAGGACAAAATAATTGCCATTTTCTTCTTTTGGAAAGGAGGAAGCCAAGCATTGAATGCTATTAGCCTTGGGGCACTAAATGAAAAATATAAACAGTAGGTCAATGATTTCAATATATTCTACAGGTAATCCTTGACTTCGGTATTCTGACCTGGACTGTTGACTTTGTTTCTGGACTGTGACTGTTTTGGTTAAAGAGGTTTTTGCAACTCACTGCAGTCTGTACTTGTGCTTTGTTGCCACTTCTCTGATACAGACACTTCTATTCTGTGCACCATTCTTGTGACCAAGGAACCTGTTTGTAGCCAACACTGGTTACAAGCCAGGGGTGCTCTGACAGTACTGACTATTGGGAGATGGGGACAAGAAAGTGTTATTGACAAAGGAATTTTTTAATAAGAAAAAGGACAATTATTGATGGAAGTATCAAAACATCTAATGCACATGGCAGTCCACACATACGAAGTCCATAAAATTGCTCTTCAGTTGACTTCAACTCATTATACATGGGCACATCAATGTCTTGGCAAAACATGGGCATGGCTTGCCCAGTCTTCAGGAATGTTCTTGACTTTCTCATGTAGTCTAGAACCCTGGAATTTCTTGGTGCTTTCCCAGGCAAGTATTGGCCACAATCAAACTAGCTTACCTATTTCAATATGTTGTCACCTGTTGTGACCTATGAGTTATTACAGAAGTAGAAATATACTGTAAATTTCTCTTTAATGTATATATTAAAAACAGGAGGAGCAACTGCTGAACAAGCAAAACTGGTAATTATTAAGACTATAGTAAGAAGGAATTTCATGTTTTTTCCTGCTATCTTACAATAGTTATTTTTTCTTTAATCTAAAGAACTTTTAGAACTTTTGGAATCTGCCGTTAGAAATTGAAGATGTTTCATTTTATAGCTTATTTATTTATTTATTATTTTTGTTTATTTGATTTTCTGGATGTTTCATTTTCAAATGGCATATCTTTCTTAAGCCTGAAACTAGGCATTTTAATTCAGAATTCCTACTTTTGAGGTTTTTTTCTTTAACAATGGCCTTACTTTGTGTTAGAAGATTTAAGAAAAAGTTAGAAAATCAGCAGATAGTGTTGACTTTATTGAAAGTAGATAGTTTTTACAGTTTGTAATATTCAGTTGTTGCTGCAAAAAAATGCTTATTTCTAAAGAAGTAAATTTGGAAAACATACTTTGTATGAGATTATACCAGAAGGAAATAAGCATCTGCAATTATTATATAATGAATTATAATAATTCAGACTGGCAACATGCAGAAAGTTAAAGGAAATTAATTTAGCGTCCTTTAAATATGAATAAGTAATAAACCCTGTTATGCACTGGGACTCTTATTTCATTTAAATTTGCACATATATTAACAGCTTTTGGGGAACTTGCGGAAATGATATCAGCCTTCAAAAACCTAACTTATTAAGAAAGGAAGAAGCAACTTTGGCACAGAGCAAATAAAAACGACCCTGTTACTACTTTGCTCTTTCTTCTGTTAGAATGGAAATGTCATTGCAAGAGGTATCGATAATTTTTTGCAGTAACCCAGGTTGGAATTCCTCAGAGATTGTGGCAGCTGTGGCCAAGGTGAACTTTCACACAAGTCCAGTGTGCCAGCTGTGCCTGTTCTTAAACCAGGAAGGCCTTCAGATGCTCACGCATCCCTTGGTCGCCTCAAGATTGAAGACAGCTTGGAAACTACAGCTAGTTAAGGATGCATTGGTGCAGGAAGTGATGAACATGTCACAGTATATGCATGTGTCCCCTTTGTGAGGTACCTGGGCAATCAGTTGGCTTCAGGGGGCAGTTCAATGTATTGATTATGATCTATGAAGCCTTCATGCCTGGCTACTTGAGGAATCTCCTGTCTCCACATGTCACCACTCGTCCATTCTAGGTCAGCAAAAACAGGCATATTCTAGATCCAATCAAGCAACAATATCATCTTGCAGAATCAAGGAAACATGTCTTCTCGATAAGGATTTCTAACCTGTGGGATGCCATTCCCCCAGAGATCTGTACTGCTTCTCCCTTATCGACATTTTGCAAACTATAAAAAAACGTCTCAGGCCTTGGGAGACGATGGTGGTCAAGGCTTTCTGGATTTTGGTTTTATGGGTGTAATGGAGTTGATATTCTGACCGGCTGTATGTTTTCTTGATATATATTCTTGTCTTTCGATTGTCCTTCATTCAGAATTGTCAAGAAGTTGGATGGCCTTAAAAATGAATGAATGAATGAATGAATGAATGACTGAATGAATGAATGAATGAATGAATGAATGAATGAATGAATGAATGATTACTTCCTGTACTTGTTCATGTTCACCTGGTGATCTGCTAAGACCTTTTATATGCTTTCCTGAAAAAGCATTTTCCACGGATAATTGCATCTCCATCTAAGGGTGTCAGAGCACCCCTGGCTTGTAACCAGTGTTGGCTACAAACAGGTTCCTTGGATACAAGGATGCTGGGCAGAACAGAAGTGTCTGTACCAGAAAGTAGCAGCAAAGCACAAGTACAAACTGTAGTGAGTTGCAAAAACCTCTTTACTCAAAACAGTCACAGTCCAGAAACAAAGTCAACAGTCCAAGTCAGAATACCACAGTCAAGCAGTCCCTCTACTAACCAGGTTAGTCAGTTGTCTATCCAGTATCTTCGCCAACAAAGTTGGCCAGGAAAAACACAGTAAATGAGGAACTATTCTCAGAGACGTATACCACAAGCAGGAATCACCAAAGCAAGAGAAAATGACTTAAGCCCTGCTAGTTTATATGCTCTGGGTCCTGGGCTAATTAAGATAGGTGTGGCTCAGCTTGCTTCAGCCGGCCATGCAATTTGTAAACCAACCTGTAGGGTTACTTAAAGGGATCACCACCCGTATAACCCTAACACTCACTGAAGACAAATTCCTTGGGTGTCCTGACATACATGGCAAAATAAAATTTCTGATTCTGATTCTACTTTCCCTCCAATCTCCCCCCCCCTCCACTAGCATTGGCAGATTCGAAGCAGGGTCTTCAGGTTGACAGGATCAGGGTGGAATTTGATGGTATCACTCGTCATCCAAGAAGCTTCTTCAGTTTAGAACTGAAGAAGCTTCTTGGATGACAAGTGAAGTATTTTGAAAGAAAAAACAAAACACGAAAATCCAGGTCCTTTGGGACCACCATGACCTGGATGATTGAGAATCTCCATAGGCAGTTGACCTTTTGTGAAGCATGAGAAGCAGGGGAGACAACAGAGAAGGGATCACAAACATGATAATGGTGGCTATGTCCACTTGACCAAACTCCCATTCTTTTTATGGGTGTCGTAACTTTGAAAGATCACCATACAAAAAAATGGTGCATCAAAATTATTATGCCTTTAGGGCAGGGTAACTAATGAAGTAATAGATGAGAAGAAAGAGAGGAAAGAGAGAGAAAGTAAGAAAGGATTGAAGGAAAGAAAAGGAGAAGACAATCAGAAAGTAGAAGAGAGGGAAAGAGAGGAAAAAGGATAAGAGAAGGAAAAAAGAAAGGGAAAGAGGAGAGAAGTGAATGAAGGAGAAAGGGGAGAATAGAAGAGAAGGTAAAGGAAAAAAGATAGACTCAAGCCCAAGTCCAACCAAGACAGCGTATGTGGAAAGAGAAGGGGATCCACAAGATCAAGAGAAAGACAGTAAGACACAAAGAAAGAAAGGATAACCCAATAATAGAAAGGAAGGTACAAGACAATGAGATGATGCATGTATACTATAAATATTACTATGCCTTTTACTTTCTCTGCCATGTCACTAAAATAACTAATCTGAGGTCTCGTAATGTTACAGAAACATCATTAATATAAGCAAGCATACAATAAAGATAAGAAATATCTCAATTCGGGGCCCTGTTACAAACAGTGATTGTGAAAGTAACTTGAAACCCCAGTGACCAAGACCTTTGTTAATCAATGACTAAGAGGAATACTATCATACCTTCCTTTCGCCTCTCGTAACTAATACATGAACTGATTTTGCTCTATGGAAAACTAACAAATCAATACTAACAAAGAAAAACCAAACCAAAAAAACTACTGTTTCGTAGGGCCTCAAATCATACCACTGAACAAAAGAAAAGAAGGATCCAAATCTATGTGATCCTATAGATACGTCGACGATTAACAGGCTTGAAACTATAGTGCCAAAGATTATGTTAAGAACAATATAAATTGTATAAACATTGTAAATGTAACTGTTGGTACGACACTGAACTACCTATGAAGGACGGTGGATGAAGGGAACGGAAGAAAGCAGTATATACCCAATAACTTCTCAACGACTCGATGGGGAAAAAAAAGGAAAACAGGAAAAAACAACACAATGTAGCTATGTTAGCAATGTAAATATTTTTAAAGTTGTAATTAATAAAGAGAATTTTTTATTATGCCTTTGGGTTTTTTTATGAGGCAAGGAGTTATGTTTGGTGTGGGAGGCAGTAACGAGGCTAGTTGTAAAAGCAGGAACAGTTTATTTACAAGAGAAGTAACTTAGATGACACACATTGACAGAAGCGGCTGTCAGAAGCCGGGCACTTTCATTTATACTTTGACAGCCTGGGCGGCAGCCAATGAGGGCATAAAGGTTTCCTGCGCTGGGGATTCCCGCGTCTCTAACTTCCCCAGGTGGAATGGCAACATTAAGTAAAGGTTGCTTGTGTATTGGGGCTTCTTGCAATTGATGTGGATTGCAAGTTTGGCGGCAAGCTCCCAATTCACTACACCAGGCACATTTTTTTTCTGAATACAGAACAGAGCTACTGCTTGCCTTTCAGCCCCAGACTAGAGGCCTTAGCAGGCAGTCGCTAGAAGACACACTTTTTTATAGATATGAAAACGTCTTTGCTGTCTATTATGCTTTTCTCTGCCTTCTTTTTTCTCTAGGTTTCTGACTAAATTCTGTCCTGATATGGACTTCTGTTTGCAAAACACAGGTAGTCCTCAACTTATGACCACAAGCAACCCCAAAATTTCTATTGCTAAGGGAGACATTTGTTAAGTGAGTTTTGTGCCATTTTACAGCCTTTCTTGTCACAGTTCAATGAATCATTGCAGTTGTTAAGGTAGTATTGAATAATGACTTATAATAAATATTGGATAAAAAGAGGAAATAATTAACGTTTAAATTTCAAAATGGGTAAAGATATATGAAGTAAAATGTTAAATTTATAAATATTGATATGTTGAATACTTTAATACTTTAAATGGAATATGAAGTTGAATATGAAATTTAAAATTTTGTTCTAATTAATGATTATGTATATGAGTTAAAATGTTACATAGAATAGAACTTGTTTTTAAATCTTTGAATACTGAGTAGGTTCAATTTGAATATCTCAAATGAATGTAATGCAAGTTTCAGAATTCTACTGTTAGATTTACGAAATCAGACTAAGAATATTGAAATAATAATAAAAAAACCTGTAATGCCACGATTGTAAAGATAGAAAAATTTGAGGATATGTTATAATAGGATGTTTAAAATGGAATTTTAAGATGAAAGGGCTTAAAGTGGATTTAAATGTTGATGAAAAATTGGTAAGTTTGTTATACTGAACTGATATGGAATTGATAAATGTATTAGGATGTTATTAACTCTTGTAAGAGCTTTTGTAAGATTGGGAATTATTAAAAGGTTCAGGATGTATAAAATGGAATTAAATATGAAAAATAGATTAAAAAACTAGATAAAAATATTTTAAATAAATGTATAATTCTAGAATTCTACTAATTCAGGATAGGCGCCTAAATCACCATTAGTATAAATTGAAAGATTGACAAGATAAGGAGATAAAATTAAGAATTTATAAAGATGTTATATAAACAAAATATTACTTAAATGATTCAAGATATTTAAAATTGTTAATCTTTTATTCCTGTAATGAGCTATTTAAAATGTTTTATAAAATATGAAATTATTTTAAAGTTTTTAGGAAAATAAACTTAAAAGCAGTAGAGATGGTTGGATAAGAGATGAGAGGAGTAGGTGTGAAATAACATTAAGAAACTTGATAACTACTGATGAAAGAATTTGAAATGTATTTCCAGCAGATTGATGTTGATGGAAATATATAAGCACATTGGTTTTTTTTTGTTTTTATACCCAAAAAAAATCTAGTCACCTGAGTGAGTTTTTCAAAATCCTACCCCAAAGGACTATGCTACCTGATTAAACGGGATTTTAAAAAAGTTAATACTCGAAAGAAGGAAAAAAAAATGGTGACCAAAAATGGAAGGGATTCATTATAAAAAAAGAAAACAAAAAAGCTTTGGACTGAAATAAAGAGTCTAGAGGTGAAATGACTTTCCGTCCATATTAAAATTTAAAAGATATTGCTTCCACAATGCAGGATTGTAAAATCCTTAAAATCTTGTTGGAGATATTAAAAAAAAAAGAATAGAAAGCTGGTGGCGAAGTAAAAGTGGAAAGTAAGTGCCTGACTTTGACTTTGGTCAGTAGCTGCGAAGTGTTGATGTCAGTTAGAAAGAATAATATTTGGACTTACAAAGAAATGAAATTCCGGGACTTGTTGCTAAGCAAAATATAAAGAGGGGCAGTTACAAAAAATAAAAATGACAACACAAATATTAAAACGTATGCATCAAATGATGACAATTATGGACTTACAGAAAGCTAATTTTAAAGAAATCTCGCAAAAAATCGATGAAAGGTGTATACAAAAGCCAAAGGAAAAAAATCCAAGTAAAGAAAATACAGATGACTACAGTATGGCCACAACTACACTGACAAACAACAGAAAGAAAACAAGAAGTTTCTGGTGAGGTGACTATGTTTAAGAAGGAGAAATTAAGTCACAATTTAAAATTCAAAAGGAGGTTCAAAGGAAGGCACAAGGTTCTTAAAAAGAGAGCATCAACCACTCCCATGAGCATCATAAGAAGCAAGTAAGAAAAACGAATCTACAAAACAGCTTCACAGAAATGTAAGATATCAATAGAGAAACTTGAAGAAGTCTGGAAAAAAATAAGAAGAAAGAAATGGAAAAGTTCCAGAGATGTAGACAACAGATGTAGAAATTATGGACAGATAAAATTATCGTACAATGAAGAACTGAATATGAAATTTCAAGTTTTGTTTTATTGAAGGATTTTATTGAAGTCTTCTCTGAGATCCCGTGCCAATCCATGGAATCTGCTTCCATGCGCATGCGCACTGCTCCTTCGTCAATGCACCAGAGCCGGGCTGCTTGTTTTCCTGAGGGGCGTCGGGTGGCCACATTTGCTATGGTCCATAACACCATAGCACAGTGGTCACTAACCTTTTTGACCTCGGGGATCACCAAATTCATAATTGGAAATCCCGAGGCCTACCAATATGAATTATTTTTAAAAGATATACACATTTGTAAAATAATAATCAGAGAGCTTCCATTTAATGAATATAAAAGGTACCTATCTAATATAACAAAATTTAAAAAGCTTATTTAATTATAACAGAATCTGTAAAGGTTATTTAATTGTAGCAAAATTATTAGTTACTTTGATTATTAGAAAGTAATTGAAGCAAATTTAAGTATTAAAATTTTTAGTGTGCTATTTGTTCCTGCTTGAGAGAGAATGAGAGAGAGAGAGAGAAAGCAAGAGAGAGAAAGAAAGCAGAGAGAGGGACACAGACGGGGGGAAGGAAGCCGATCAGGCAGCTCCAGGGGCTGGCAGCTGGAGGTTCCGTTTTGGAGAGGTTGGGGAAGGCGATTGGGCGGCTGTCTTTTGGGGAAGTTGGGAAAAGCGATTGGGCGGCTGCTGGGGCTGGTGGATGCGTTTTGGGGAGGTTGGGGAAGGCGATCGGGAAGTTGCAGGGGCTAGCGGCTGGAGGCTCCAGCTTGGGGTGATGGGGGAAGCCAATCAGGCGTGAAGCCAAGTCACTTCAGTTCGGAGAAAAGTTCCTCATTGGTGAGGTGCATGTCAGTGGCCGCCACCATTTTCCTCCTCCAACCCTTGGAACGAGAAGCTGTAAAATGTGTAATCACTTGCCTAAAAAGTAATAGTTTGAAAAATCCTTTCTTATTAAGCATCTACATAACAAGAGGAAGGTATAAAAGTACCCACTTTCATCTTTCTAGCTTGTATACTTTTGGAGATTTTGTGATCAGTCAATCAGTGAGTAAGTGAATGAGTGTATGGTATTTCGCAAATATATATACAGAGATAATTACTAAGGGAAGATAAATGACAAGGGTATCCAGTTGGCGGATGCTGATTGGAATATGTGATGTATTTGTTTGTTATAACAAAAAAAATAAAAAGATTCTCAACAAAAAAACCTAAAACACTTAAAACGATGGATTATTTAGAATGATGGAATGCTTGACACACACCTCCAAGACTTTGTAGCAGGAAACAGATCCAGCAATAATAACAAAGATTTCGCCATCCAACTTTCCCTGACTTATGATAGGAATGTTCTTAACACACCCTACTAGCCCGATTTTAATTCAGCTGCCAACTTTAACTTGGCTTGTTGTGTGAACTCAGCCTGTGTGATTTATTTATGGTTCAATAATCTGTAAGGGGGTGTGCATAAGTGCACCAGCATGTCTACCGTCCCTGTCTTACTGTCCCCACTTGTTCGTACTCATTTATCATGCATAGGCTTATATCTGTTTATAACTATATGTTTATATAGCATGTTCTTACTAATACTTGCTTTTCTCATACATGCTTGACTAAAATAAATAAATAAAGATATCTCATGCTTACCCATGAAACTGTGTTGAGTAAACCATGCTTAAATTAACCGACTGTAGATGCAATCTTGGGCAAATATAATGTCCACGGTGCTAACCCGTCTGAACTGTCACGTATGAAATATCACATAATTTCACCTTCAATCAAGTTGACATCTGAGAGTAATGCACTTAACAGGTGGTTCTTTCTGCCTTTGAACAATAGGCTGACTAATCCTGTTGAAAGAACCTTTTGTTTCTGTGTGTGGGGGAACACACTGAAAAGACTGGGGGAGTTTCTAGTTCACTCGAAGGGGAGAAAAAAACTTTGCGCAGACAAACATTTGCAAAGGCCTGGATAATCTAAAAAGAGTGTCAAAAGCAAGTAAAATCAGTGTGGTTACAGAATTGGGTTTACTAATGCCAAGATTTGAAAATTGGTGGAGAATTCCAACTATGTTTAGGCAGTTGATAGCTACAAGTAACCATTCAAAGTTACAATGGTACTGAAAAATGTGACCGGTGGCTGTTTTTCACATTTCAACCATTACAGTGTTTCCCTTCAGACACTTAATAATAATAATAATAATAATTTTATTTGTACCCCACCCTTCTCCCGAAGGACTCAGGACGGCACGTAAAAGCACAAACAACATAAACACTAAAAATACATATATAAATATTAAATAAAGCCTGAATTAAAAGGGGAGCAATAAAATGATTTCCCAAATAAATAATATTAAAATAGTCTAATTTAAATGCAGGAGGGCAAGAATGCGGCTATCCCAAGCCAGCCTGTTGGAACAAATGAGTCTTTAGGGCGCGGCGGAAGGTTCGAAGGCAACAGGTTCATATTTATGACGGTTGCAGTGTCCCAGGGACCACCTGATCACCTTTTGCAAGCTTCTGGCAAGTCAACAAAGAAACTTGATTCACTTAACAGCTGTATTACTAACTTAATCAACTGCAGTGATTCACTTAACAACTGTGGCAAGAAAGATTGTAAAATGAGGCTTGATTCACTTAAGAACTGTCTTCCTGGGCAACAGAAACGTTTGCCTCAACTACAGTTCTCAATCAAGGACTACTTGCATATTGTTCTATTAATCTTTAATACTATTCAGCAATTAAATTTTTCTGATCTTTATCCAGAGTTTTCAAGCCTCTTACCTTATCTAATTGTCTGTGTAATTCAAGGGACTTCCCCAAGATATCATACTTTTTCTTGGCTTCATTGGCAAAGTCATCACAGATCCGCCTAAGTTCAACACATTTTGGTCTAATGGAATCAATTGCATAATGGTCGTTTTGGATCAGTTGGTCCCCGTGGACTGCCAAGGATTGGGCTCTTTCCAAAGGTTCCTGTAAAAGAAAGAAGGACAGAGAAAACATCAAAAGGGTTAAGGAAATGATCCACAGTTGAAGTTTCAGCCGCAAGGGCTGGTGGACTTCAACTCAGCCGTGTTGCAATCATGTGATGTCTCGCTTAATGACAGGTGTTGCTGATCCTGATGATGATGGTTAAGCAAGAACAAGCTGTATTACAAGGGCCAATGGTTTTACCTGTCCTCTTTCTTCTAACTGTCTTTGTTCCTTCAGGATATGCTCTACACGAGAGACGCTGTCCCCAATATCCGTGAAAACGGCTTGCACATCTATCAAATTGTCCAGTGTTAATTTGACCTGCAAGGAAAATGGGAAAAGAATGTGCAAAATTTCCTGGCTGTTAAGACTGCGGTAATCAAGGCAAATAAATCATAGACCGTGAAAGGAACAGAATAATTCTTCTACCAAAACAGATAGGCAGCAGATAGATTGATAATGCATAGTTTCTATCTACAAGTAGAATATAATAAAACAGCTTCTCATAATTTGACATCCTTCAAAGAGCAGTAATTGTCGCCTGCCGGATGAAGATGGAAATTGTAATCTAATACAATTCAAAGACGGCTGTTGTGGGAAATGCCGCAATGGTCAGGAATTGTTATACATACAAATAGCAGTTGCTTACCAATCCTTTATTCATTCTATGGCCATTCAAACTTATGACAGCACTGAAAAACTTCCACAACAGGTTCATGAAGTGGGGGCCACTGCAGAGTCTCTCTGCGCACGTGATTGTGATTCAGGTGCTTGGCAACTGGTACGCATTTGAGACAGTCACATGGTTGTATGAACATCACCTGTGACAATCTGTGACAATTACAGCCAACTTCCAACCAGTAAAATCAACGAAGCTGCCAGGAAGTTGCAAATCACTGCCCTATGACATTAAACTTAAGGATCTGCAGTGATTCACTTAAAGTCCACAGCTGGAACTGACAGTGTTAGTTGGCGTGGACCCATTACCTTTAAGGACCACACTGATTAGCCACAGTTATCAGTTCCTTTTTTGGTTGGTTAAGTGAGGAGAGCACCTGTTTTGGCTTTCTCAGTGGTTGTCTCAGAAGTACCAACTAAATCACTGCTTACTCACCAGACTTTCAAGGAATCCACGAATCATTTTTATATATCCACAAAACCATTCCATGAGTCTACAGCAATTATATGTTCTTGGTTGTGCAACTCAAATAAGTACGTATTTTAGGGAATGAGTTGCAACCATAACTTGCTACTGATCTCTTAATTTAAGGACCAGTAACACGTCTAGAAAGAAAGGATAATAGACCAGGAAGCTAGGGTAACCATTTGCACATATTCAAAGGTTTGTCTTATACCGTGTTTCCCCGAAAATAAGACACTGTCTTATATTAATTTTTGCACCCAAAGATGCGCTAGGTCTTATTTTCAGGGGATGTCTTATTTTTCCACCAAGGTTGCCCAGAACCAGAAGTTTGAGGCCTTATTATTGGGAAGGTCTAATTTTCGAGGTATGCCTTATATTTCAGTGAGAGGCAAAACTGTAAATAGGTCTTATTTTCGGAGGATGTCTTATTTTCGGGGAAACTGGGTAGAACAGTGGTCGCCAACCTTTTGAACCTCAGGGACCACTAAATTAATCATTTTAAATGCCACGGACCACTAATGTGATTTTTTTTAAAAGATACATTTGTAAAATAATGCTCAGAAAACTTCCATTTTATTAATATAAAAGGCACCTAAATAAATGCTTATTTAATCATAATATCATACATGTTATTTAATCATAACAAAATCTTTAGAGGTTACTTAATTGTAGCAAAATTATTAAAGTTAGCTTAATTGTTACAAAATAATTGAAGTTTCTTTAAGTATTATACATTTTACTGTGATATTTGTTCCTGCTTGAGAGAGAGAGAGAGACACAGAGACGGAGAGAGAGAGAGAATGAGAATGAGACAGACACAATCAGTAAGTGACAGACAGAGCATGAAAAAAAGAGAGAATGAGACACACACACAGACACCGAATGAAAGACAGACAGACAGACACACACACACACACACACACACACACACACACACACACACACAGAGGAATCATAAAACTAAAAAAAATTCAAATAATCTCCAGATTTTCCTGTGGACCACCAAAATTTTCTCGTGGCCCACATGTTGGCGACCACTGTTATAGAAGACAGTTCTAAATTGACCTTGCTCAGTTCATAATTTCTGAGACTGGGCAGCATTTTCTGTTTCAAACAGAATACATGGGAATGTATTTATTTGCTAGATTTATTTAATTATTTAATTTATTTGCTGCCCATCTTGTTTCAAACAACTACAAGTGGCACACAATATAATAAACATTAAAACCTTTAAAATCATTGAATATAAAATGACAGAATAGAAAAAAATAAGATGAGTAGGATAGGGTAGAGTGGAACAGAACAGAACAGAGGAATAAATATTTATTTTCCTACAACTGATGTTCTGACCACAGCTGGATTAGAAGGAAACCACCCATTAGTCCAGCTGTGACTCTCCCGCATCATCTGAAGTTTAGATATTAAAGCCTGGTTATTTTAAGGCTGAGCAAGTTCTCCATTCTGAATTGCTGCCAAGTTGAATATTTGTTTTCCTTTCTTACAGATTTGGTTTTGGATGGGAATACTACATATTTGCTTAAACAACTATAAGGAACAAAAACTGATCTTCCAGATTTCCCAGGAAGGAAATTAGAGGAGAGGGAATACATGTAATGATTAAGAGATGGGGCAAAGAGTACCTCTCGGAAATTCTGTTCAAAATGACGGAGCTGCAAACACTGATGCAATTTTAGGTGATGTTTGGACCAAAACTGATCAAAAGCTCTTTCGGTTTCATCCAACTGAGCAAGCAACCTGCCAAAAGAATTCGACATTTGATTCAGAAACACCATTCCGTCCCTTGAATTTCAAAGTACTAAAATAAACCTAGATCAACCCAACTCTTTCTCCGTAGAGATGGGACAGTGGCCAAATGACAAATCCTAATTTAAAACTCTTAGTTCTTGGTTAACAATCCAGGTTTGTTCCTCCAACTGCGAGAACTAAAGCACGCAAGCAAATGCAAAAAGCTATCAAAGAGCTGTGATTTGAGCTTGGAAGCACTTTACAAATTTTACTCATCACTGGGGGGGAGATACAGCCTGCCACACAAGGATTCCCATAGTTAAGAAGTTCAAAGAGAGGTCGAATTAATCAATTCATTATCTTACAAAAAATTGATGTAGTGCACTGGTTCATGAATTGGATTACAGATGATAGAGGGTGTCCATCCAACCTTGTGGACTGCAACTTTAAGACTTGGGGACTTCAACTTCCAGAATTCCCCAGTCAGCCATGAGAGAGTTGAAGTTCCCAAGTCTTAAAGTTGCAGTCCACAAGTCTTGAAGTTGTCAAGGTTGGACACGCCTGTGGTAGAGAATGTGGGAATGATAAAAAGCTGAAGACTGGACAACCAGCGTATAAACACTATCCCAGCCCAAAGAAAGTGAGGAAGGGAGGATGGGGAGTGTTTCAGGAGAGCACATGCCATTTTCTGGACAGTAAAAGGAAAGGATGAGGGGAAAAAACCCTTTCAATCTTGCAAGATTCTGTTAATCTAACTCTATAGTAAAGTTAGAAATAGCAAGTCCTAATTGTACTTTTTGTCTGGGCTACCTCACCTCATCCATTAGATCAGGAGTCCCCAACCTTCGGTCCATGGACTGGCACTGGTCCGCCACATGCCAGCCACTGGGCTGCACAAACAAGCCAAGCCCCATTCGTGGGCTGCAGGCAGCATGTAAAACCACGCTCCCTCCGGTCCACAGAAAAACCTTTCTCCATGGAACCAGTCCCTAATGCCGTAAAAGTTGGGGACCACTGTAATAGATGATCAATCTTTTGCATTTCCCAAAGCATCTTTTTTTGCCCTAGTCTCTCCAAAAAAATAAAAATAGCATTTTTGGGATATGTATCTTATTCTCCCATTTTGACATTCGTTATGCTATCCTGATTTCCTATGTGACCCCTCGGGGCAGGTGTTTTAAATGTAATAGGGATTTTATTTGGAACTAGGTATTTTAATTTCAGCCTCTAATTTAATTTGTTTTAATTAATTTTAAAAAATTGTTTATATCTATGCATGTTTTTAATGGCTGTACACTGCCCTGAGTCCATCGGGAGCAGGGCGGTATATAAATTTAATAATAAATAAATAAATAAATATGCTTCTTGGCTATTCTCACCACATACTTTTAAAAAACTTAGCATGTACTTTTCTAAATTATCGATTCTAACAAAGCCATGGTTATATGCAGACAAAATGATTCAGTGAGAATAAGAGAACAGAAAAATTTATCATAATTAATTTAGGTTGCAATCCCAAGGATGCAAAACCAGAATTGGCGTTCAAATCCATAGCCTAAATTTGATTTATCTTGCTGTTCTTGGGTTGCTACTGAATGGTTAGGGGAACATTTCTTTGTTGACCTTCATCGAACTGCATTACAACCTCAACCTAGCACAATTGTTTAAATATCAAACCAAAGCACCTTAAATACAGTAACTAAAAACTGGTATTGTACATAACAACGTGTGGAAATATTTATTTTTCTCTGCTCTTATGACCAACTAGATTGACCAGTCTTGGAATTCCTCTCTGAGTGGTGCTTGAAACATGAATTCTTTTATACCTGATCAGTCCTTGAGATTTTTGGGGTCTGATAAACAAATGACTAGGCTTTTATGGCAGCCATGGCAAATGTTCTTCAAATATGCTGTTTGGATTTTGCAATGTAATATACTGAAGCCAGTCACATCTTAGATTAGAAAGCTATGTTACGTTGGTTGATAGTTCAGTGTGTCATGGAAACCCATTGAATTATAGAATTACAGAGTTGGAAGGGAGCTTGGAGATCTTCTAGTTCAACCCCCTGCAGGAGCAAAAGACCTTATACTATTCTGAACAAATGGTTGTCCAATCTCTTCTTAAAATCTTCCAGAGATGGAACACCCACAACGTCTGAAGGCAAATCGTTCCATGCATTAATTATTCTCCCTGTCAGGAAATTTCTCCTTAATTCCAGGCTGCTTCTCTCCTTGATTACTTTCCATCTGTTACTTCTTGTCCTGCCCCTGAAGTACTTTAGAGAATAGGAGAACCTTCTCTGTGACAGCCCCTCACATATTGAAAGACTGCTATCATCTCGCCTCTAGTCCTTCTTGTTGTTAAGACGAGACATTTCTTAGACTGATTTGAGCCTTTCCACAGCCATAGCCAAATTTTTGAAGGATGGTGAATAAAGCCTGTCTGAAAGCTTCTTCCCTCTCTTCTCGCCACTTGATAGGTCTAAAATCTCTTTCTCCTCCCTACTGAACAGTAAGAAACGACACAACTTTAAACTCTGCGTTGCAAGAAGCCGCGAGGATCAAGATTTGGAAACCCTCATCAAAAGGGTTTCCAAATCTTGATCCTCGCAGCTTCTTGCAAAAGAGAAGTAAAGGCACTGCTTGACTTACAACCATTCGTTTATGACCATTTGAGGTTCTAACGATGCTGGGAAAAGCGACTTATGACTCTCTTTCATACTTACAACTGTTGTGGCACCCCCATGGTCACATGATCAAAATTCGGGCGCTTGGCAACTGGCACCTCTCTATGATTACCACCCTGTCCCAGGGTCCTGTGATCACCATTTGTAATCTTCCCAGCTAATCTTCCGACAAGCAAGAGTCAACGGGGAAGCCAGATTGGGATAACCACCACATGATCCACTTAACAGCTGCCATGATTCACTTAAGAAATATGGCCAAAACAGGTCGTAAAATGGGGCCTAACTAACTTATTTAACCATGGAAATTTTGGGCTACGGAAGACAGGTTTATGTGACTGGCCCTGCCGTATCTATCTATTAGTAAGATAGCTCAAAATGGCTCAAGCCTTCAGCCAGAAAGACAACGCAAAACAGACTGATATAAACAGAACAATTCATTCCTCATTTTGAGATTTTATGGAGACCTTACGTTCCTCCAGATGCAGCTAATCCTCAAGTTACAACCACAATTGAGCCCAAAATTTCTGTTGCTAAGCGAGACAGTTGCTAAGTAGATTTTGCCCCCTTTGATGACCTTTCCCCGACGCAGTCGTTAAGTGAATCCCCGCAAGTGTTAAGTCAGTAACACGGGCTGTTAAGTAAATCTGACTTTCTCGGCGACGCTGTTTCTCAGAAAGTTGCCAAAGGGGGAATCACATGACCCACCCCACCCCCGGGACACTGAAACTGTCATAAACAGGAATCCATTGCCAAGCATGTGAATTTTGATCACGTGATCGCCCAGCACCGCTAGTCTCTTTCTGAGCATGTGCATGGCCCGATGACATCATCGCTTGGTGCCACTATTCCTTTCAGAGCATGTTCAACGATGCTCGGGCGACTTAGCTCGCGTGCCAGCAGAGAGGGCTCTGCGTGCCCACTGTGGCACCCGTGTCATAGGTTCGCCATCACTGCCTTAAGGGAACAATGGGCCTGAGCACCTGGCAAGCCCCTCCCCAGGTATCACCATCAAGGGAGTTGGATCTGCATGGAAAGCCCTTCCCCATCAACTCTGGGGGATAAAAAGAGGTCATGAAGCACACCCAGGCTCTTTTTTGGAGTGAATCCCAGACTTCCATCCCTCTAGCTAGTGCCTGGCAGCTAGTAGTGAATGCTGAGTAAGTGTGGATGTGTGTGTGAGTATAAGAGCCAAAAACACGAGTAAGAGTTCGTTGTTATTTTAAATTCACAGGGTCTCAGTGTATTTTTCAAGAACTGTTTGTGCCTCCGTGTTCAGCTGTTTTGGGATGGAGTGTGGCTGTTTCCCAGGCCTGTGAGTGGGTGAGTGAGTGACCATAAGCTGAACCTGAGAGCACACCTGTGGAACAGCTGAACTACAAAACTGGGGAGTTCAGTGTTGAGCACTTCACCTTTCCACCGTGGCCACATTTTCTAGTTCATCAGGACAGAGTCTGTTGGTGGCACTTCGTGAGACGGGATCTCGGATACAAGCCAGCAGCATGACTCCCTGCTTCACAGCCAGCTTCAGCTCATCCTGTAAGGAATTGAGAAACAGGGAGGGGGGAGGAAAAAGTCTTCATTTAATCCTAAATTCCTGCAACATCTGTCAGGTATTTCTAGAATCAAACCCCATGGACCGGCGGTTGATTGAATTGCAATTGATTTCCCCCTCTTCTCTAGCCCCAAATGCCCATTCCCAAATAGCAACCTGGCTTCCATGATTATAAGTCAAAGTTTCTGACGGCGTTTGGAGCCAGAGAAAGGTCAAAAAACAGGTTTTATTGAGTAATCGGCAGAATGCTGATAAACTTAATTCTCAGCTTACAATTCCTTTCTTGTCACAGTTAAGTAAATCACTGCAGGTGTTAAATTAGTAACATACAATAGCAATTGAATGGGGGGGGGAAATCTCCATTTGGCTATCAATGAGAAACTCTCACAGATAGAGAGCTTTTATTACACACCTAAGAAAACTACATAATCACCATTCGAATTGAGGCACCTGCCATAACGTTTTACAAGGTTTGAAATTCCGTCCGCAAAGAAATTTCCCGCCTGGGAATGAAGCCAAAGGTTCTTGGGTGCATCAGTTGGCGATGAATCACAGCTGCAGAGTATTACTGCACGTGCTTCGCATTTGGCGGGATTTTCTATGGCGGCAAGAAAATAGAAAATCCCACCCAATGTGAAGTACGTCCAGTAGTACGATTTCTGTGCACGAAAAAACCCAAACGGAGGGGTCTTTCCCCCCTGAATTGGCCTCATAGTTATTCAGTGAATCTGACTTCCTTTGCTTGTCAGGAAGTCACAAAAACGGGATCCCATAAGCCCCCAGGGACACTGCAACCGTCACAAATATGAGTCGGTGGCCAAGCATCTGAATTTGGATGAGGTGACGGTGGAGATGGGTGCAATGGTCATGTGAAAAGCAGTCACAAGTCCATTTTTTCAGTGTCACTGTAACTTCGAGTGGTCACTGAATGAATGGTTGTAAGTTGAGGACTACCTGCATCACAGGGAACATGGAGGAATAACGGCAAACAGGCCAACTTCAGGCCTCCACTGCGGACATAGTATTGACTATCCACATACCGTATTGAGTCCTTGTAAGAATGCTGGGACGTAATCATTTTAACGCTTATATGTTCATGACAAGATGAATGTACTTTATGACTATGAATGCATCTTAACGCTTATATGTTCATTTGAGTTTTTTTATTTTATTCCCTCATTTCATATTATCTGTACACCACCCTGAGTCCTTCGGGAGAAAGGCGGTATATAAATCCAATCAATCAATCAATCAATCAATCAATGACAAGATGAATGTACTTTATGAGTATGAATTTTTCTTATGCTTATATCTTCATGGCAAGATGAATGTACTTTAAGATTATGAATGTATCTTATGCTTAGATGTACTTGACAAGGTGAATAAGATTATGAATGTATTTTATTCTTAGATGTACTTGACAAGGTGAATGTACTTTATGTTATGAAGAACTCGTACTGTGCCCGGATATTTGTAGACCTGGCCAATTGGTGGCTCAGGTTTTTCCTGCGGGGATGTGTGTCACATCCCTTGATCGCCTGGGTCTCCCGCACTTGCAGTGTGTGCGATACATTTGCGCGCTTGGCATGCACATGGCATGCATCTATCATCATAATGCACAAATAGAATGTGTCCAAATTCCCTTTTCTTGGCATGAAGCTTACTGTTGTTGCTTTTTTAAGAATGGGGTATGTATAATTTGTTATACATACAGCGTCATACAACGCTCAAGTTTGGGGAGGAAGTCTGTAGTACTTTAAACAAACAAACACGACCTTATAACAATTCCTTTTAAAGTCTTTTCAAAAGTATTCAGCTTTATTTAAATGCTCAGGACTGAGACTGGTCATTTATGCAGGAAAGATAAACATTCAAGTTTTGTTTTCTTTTTTGAAGGGGACACTGGTTCAAATTCCTCCCATTGTAATTGGAGAGGAGGGCCGATTCTTTGACAGTTGAGCTGAATCTCTCCCTTTCCATTTATTAAGAAATAAAGCCTCTGGTCCAGGGATTCCAAGCTTTTTCAGACATTGTGGGATTTGTGGCTAAATTGCAAAGCTTTAGTGATTGGCCGTTTGAATGAACGAACTTCTTTTCCTCTCTTAATCTCTCACTGAGCCTCATCAGATTTTGCAGGACAATAGAAGGTTTCATGAAACACATTTTGGAGGAGCCCCGCTGTGGTCAATTAAAAGTTAATTTTCAACCCCCTCCCCAAATGCAAAGTGCTAAATTTCATGTAAATCAGGTTGTTCCAAATGTGTTTTTTTTAAAGGCATCTGGATGCTTTGCTTCTCATACAAGAAGCCTATTCAGTTCTGAAGAACTTCTTGGATAAGAAGTGAAATATCTTCAAGGAAAAACAAAATCCACTTGCCTTTTGAAAAAAGCACCTTTAAGACAACCATGACTAGGAATCTCCAAAGACACGCAAATCAGGTAGCAAGAGAGTTGTCCTCCTCAAGCTTCATCTATTTTATTGGAACTCCTTTGAAAGGCAGTTTTCAACACCTGGAAGGCCAGGATGGATGGATGGATGGATGGATGGATGGATGGATGGATGGATGGATGGATGGATGGA
>JANHFO010009330.1:0-12077 GCA_032468095.1 Pareas carinatus | reverse complement strand
ACAAAAGCAAGAGAAAAAAAATATTCTGACACCCATTGTGTTGATGGTCAGTTGAGTGTTCAATAATAGGACAAAAATGAATTTAACACTTATACTTTCATAGATCCCCAACTGGAAGCAAAACCATGTTTACTATCTCTATAGAAACTTATATTTGAAAATGCAATCACTTGGATAAAACCATGATGTTATTTAGATATGAGAAGCTCTTCTGGAATATTCAGAACTGATCAGAAACCATTTGAAGGTATACAAAATATATGAAAGAGGTGTGCATTTCTGGAAAGCAAACCAGTGGATCAATATTACAACCCGACCCAGAGTTGTCACTTGAGCACAAATGACAAAAGTCAAATTGTCCTACTCTGGAGACACATTATGCAAAAGATCTAGAGATCTGGAGATGGCTCTAATGCTGGGAAAGAAAGAGGAATGTCCAGCAACAATGTGAATGAGTTCAGTTACAGTAGCAATGAAAGAAACATTGGAAGATGGGAATGACGCCAATAGGGACAGATTACCATGAAGAAAATCTATCCAGTGTTTACCAAGAGTTGACATCGATGACACATAATTTGCTGTTGTGGCGCAGTGGTTAGAATGTAGTATTGCAGGCTAATTCCACCTACTGCCAGCAGTTCAATTCTGATCAGCTCAAGGTTGATTCAGTCTTCTATCCTTCTGAGGTTGGTCAAATGAGGATTCAGATTATTGGGGGCAATATATTGACTCTGCAAACTGCTTAGAGAAGACCATAAGGCACTGTGAAGCAGTATATAAATTAAAGTGCTATTGCTATAATCAAATATTTCTGAAGTTATGAATTTTTACTTAGAAATTAGCTAGTTTTATTTTCTATTTCATATTTTTCAAACTCCATCTCCCTCAGAGATTACAACCTTTGAATCATTACACAAATCAATACGTAAGAATCTCTTCTAATTCATTCTTTTTTCAAAACATCCATCAGTTTATAATCAGTGAAAAATATAAATGCTTTATATTAGATTAAACCGGTTGCAAAAATGCATACATTATATAAACCATGTGCTCCACTGTATGTAGATAGGAGGCGATGCATGCTAAAATGTGTGCAAATCTGTGTATTTAAAAAAAATATTAAGTTGAAAAAGAATGAGTCGGGAGTGAAGAAATAATTTTAAAAATGCCAGATTTTAATCTGTTTGGAGAAATCAATTCATAACTAGAAGAGACATGATTTTTTTCTGAAATCAGCACCCTACAACACTAATTAAGCTGGACAACATACCTACCATTATGACCTAGACCTGCTGAATGAGATTTTTTTTTGAAGAAATGTCTAAATAAGGATGCTGTTTATCCTTAAGGACTCTTCTTCCTTATCATTCATTAAGCCCTTTGTTGTTGGATGTTATTGGAGATGCTCTGCAAAACCTTCAAGCTTCCCAATATTCTGATTTTTCATTTGATGCCAAAAAAATGCCACGATGACCAAAACAGAATAAAAATTACTAGATATCAGCAAAAATACACAGAAAACCCTATTTTCTACCACTTAGTGGTCCTCAGATTTTGACAGTCCAAATATTTTATACTATCCTTAAGCAAAACCAAGTTCTAGACGGAAGCTCTGGTAAATGTTTCTTTTATGGCTTAATTTGGATTATAGCTCCAATTATTATTGTCTTTTCATGTTTAAAATGGTAGTGGAGAAAAAAAAACTTTTTTAAATAAATAAAAATGAGATGATACAGTGAAAGAGAGTCAATAATTGCGGATTCAACAGTTTCTTAATCAAGTCTTTCATCTGAAAAATACTTTTTCCTCAAAAAAAAAATACTTTTTCCTCTTCATCTTCCTATCTAAGTGCTGTGATTTGTCATTCTGTTTAAAGAAAAGGGGGGACATTCAAGTAAGATTGATTTTCAACATAGCCGCGCAAGATAAGATCCCTTAATAATGTGTTGTCAAAAAAGAAAATGAACAAAGACAGAAACGTTATACATTTTCTGATCATTACATTTCTGATCATCTTTTATATCTTCAAAGACCTGTTTTTTGCCTTTTGTACTTTTCTAATATTATCTTTTTTGGGGGCACAGGTAAGAATTAGCTTCATATTAAGCTTTCTGCATGAAAATGCGTAATACAAAACCCAGTCAATAAATCTTCAATATAAAATATCTATTGGAGACGACCAAAAATTTACAAAGTGAAGAATATTGCATATATAACATTTTGTTAATGTTTTATAGTCTGTTGCACATATAATTTCAAGCCACGATGTGTTTCACTGATCAGGCAGCAAAAATGAGAAAATGATGATCCTCTAGATACTATTTGGCCATTAGCTGTTATTTTTCCCAAGTGCTGCCCATGCTGGCTGAGGCTAATGGTAAACGGAGTATAATTCTGAAGTGGCACAACTTCCTTGCTGACCTTCTTGCTCCAATATATATCTGTTTTGCAGGGAGTGACATTTACTGATTTATTTGAAATGTACACACTTGAACCAAATGCATTCTAGGTTCTTAATATTGAGTGCAACAATGGTCACGATGATCAAATTTTGTTTGCAGCAGATCTGGAAAACGCCTCACTCAAAGATGCTACATTTTACAGAAGAATGGATAGATCTCAAGTTTCCAAATAATTTTTCTTTTATTAGAAAACCAAGATCTGACTTATTGGGCTATTCTGCTCACACTCACACACAAACACCATGGATGTTAGTAGTCTTTATTAAGGTTTCCAAGTCTGAATTAGTATTCCCTGGCAATTCCCTGAGTCAGCACCAGCTCCACCCCAATGAGTTCCTCAGACTACTCAAAAGAAGCCAACACTAGTCCTCAAGGCAAATGCAACTCCAGTCCACTAGAGAAAAGCAAGTTCCCAAGGCAAAGGCAAAGGCAAGGCCACTGTTGAAGAGACAAATCGAGATTCAAGGCAAGAACACACAGCAAGGAAACAAACACATTGTCCCCAGCATCATTTCATTGCCCTTGCTGACCTTAAATGATAACTGCTTCCTGGTGCAGCTCATCAAAAGGGGCAAGGCTGCCTCCTCACAACTAGTCTGACTGACCTTCTTTGTGCCTGTCTCCTCTCAGCCCTACATGCTCTGGAATCTGGAGGAGGAGGCAATTCATCTTCACCTCCACTGTCTAGCTGCAGCTGTGTCTCTTCTGTCTGTAGCTCAGGCAGCTGCTCCATCTGGTTGCTTCCCTGTGCTTGGATCCTCCACTTGTGACTCATAGCTCTTTCTTCCAGCTCATCCTCTTCAGAACTTGCAACTAGCAACTGGAGAAATGTCATGGGGAGTCTTCACACATGTAAGTCTGGTGCACACGTTTACCTTTAGTGTTCAAGAATTCTAGATCTAGAATGTTGTTTATCATAGCAGAGTTCATAACCCTTCTGTATCAAATCTACACTAGTGCTCTGTTGTAGCCAAGAAATTTTTAAAAAGTGTGTATTTTCTGGCATATGGATTGGGGTAAAATATCCTTGCTGATCAACTACATCACATTCCGTTACACTCCAGAAGATCCTGATTTATCGAAGTAGGTATTTGGCAAGAGCAATGAAAGAAATACACTTGAAAAGTTCATATTTTAATGCTGTCCAAGAAACTTGCCAGCTCTGGCTTCAGATAGATAGGCAGAAAGATAGATAATGGGAATATGGTGTTCTCTTTATTTATGAGAAGACATTTTAATTTTATGCAGTCCTCTCCCAGGTTGTTCTTAGAATGTAAAAAATGTTGGTGACTACAGTCCAATATTTTTTGAACAAAAACCAAAGTTGATATTGTTGTATCTGAACTGGCAAACTGGGAAGGCTTTCTCCAGTGCAGGAAATCCCAGGCAGCCAATTGGCAGCACGCCAGATTCAATTGAGTTTAAAGAGGGAAGCCCGCCTGGGCAATCGCTGTTTGTTACCAACTGTAACCAAATAAAGTGTTACATTGTATCCCAACTCTGCCTCATCTGTACAAACCCCGATCACTCAGATCTAACAATGGCGATGGTGGGATAAGGATTAGAGAGTCTGACAGAAGGCAACACTCTCAAGTTGTTATTAGGCAAATAGGTGTTTTTGACTGCCCAAGCTCCCTGTAGCACAGATTTTGAAAACAGAAAACAAAACAAAATGCCATTTTATGAAAGCATTCGTTCCATGTTCTCAAAAGCCAAATTGCCCTTGGCTACAGGTTTTTTAATTTTTTAATTTAGTCACAAATCCAATCAAATATGAAAACTCTGTGGTGGCTCTATTTAAGAAGGTAGCAAGAGAATATTTCTTGCCAGGGAATTCTCAGTACTTCGCGAGTGACTGGAAAGGTAAGCACTGATTAGTTAATTTTCATCTGTGAGCTCCAGACTCATAAATATAGGAACATCAGCATACCCATAGCATCCTGAGCATGACTGTTTTAAATCGAACTGAGAAGCTTATCAGAAAAGCTGGTCATTCAGGAACCCATTTTGAAGATTTGAAAGATGGACAAAGAAATAAATTAAACAGAGCAAACAACAATAAGAATATTCTCCTGACAGGAATCTGCCCATCTCCAGCTCTCCATGGATCAAATAACAGACTTAGTGTATGTGGTATGTATATTGTGTGAGGTGTGAACCCTTTCTTTAATGCAATATACAGTCCTGATCTAATTCTCCAAAGTTTTATAGCAATGACTCTTAAGAGTTTTCATTAAGGAGAACCACATCCCCAATTCTTCAAGGATGAGTCAACTCCTGCATTCCCTCCTGAGGATTCCGAATACATTTCCATCCCTTTTCAATTTTGCTTGCTCTCCTTTTCATTCTCTTGTTTATGTAGAAGGCTTAACATTTTGCACTGCACTAGTACAAAACAATATTTTTCAATAATGGAAGCACTATAAAAAAAACATCGTCTCTTTGGGATCCCTTCTAATTTTGATGCTCTTTTTTAAAGGTGTTAGTGACAGAGACTTTGAAAGATGGCTGGGACTTTTTCCCTTCTAAAATACCTTGGAACTGATGAAAATATTACTTGTTTTTCCTTTCTCCTCCCCTCCCTCCCCAGCTTCTGGGATCAAGTTGTTCCTGGGATGTTCTAGATATTTCTTCAGATATTTCAAAAAGTTCTATTTTTTCTGGAGCATACAAAATGGCTATTTCTAGCGTAAAGTAGTTGTAATTATGTTTCAATTGTAACATATGAATAACTTAGAGCTCATTTCCTACATTAATATCATTCTGTTTGACCTATAAAACAGCAAAAATAAAATAGTGAAAAAACATTGATGTGCAAATGGACAATGAAGATAAACAAAATTGGTTTGACCTAGAATTTTTCTTCTTGACATACAACATGGGAACAATTTCAGAAGAAAAGCCAGGTCTAGTACAGCTCTTCTTCTACTACCTTATTGCAGTGCATGAACAAGGAAGCAGAAAGAAATAGTAAGATTTATGTCTTTGGCACAGCTATTTCTATAGCATTTAGTTGTTTATACATTGATTAACTCAGTACCACCATCCAGTCAATTATATTGAAATAAGTTTGACAAGTGGAAGTAGATAGAACTTGTTCTCTATTCAGAATAAACAAGTAGAGGGGAAACAACAAGGCAATATATGAAAGATGACTATGGAAAGAAATAAAGAGATAAGACAATACATTAAGCTGGCAAGAATACGTTCACGGAATTATAAATTTAAACAAACAAACAAACAAACAAGCTTTAAAACTAGGTGCAATATGAAAGATTATGGATGGATGGAGGTGAAAACAGAAAGTGACCATTTTGTTTGACAGACATTATATCAAACATCACAAAACATTTAGAATAACAGAGTTGGAAGGAAACTTGGAGGTCTTCCAATCCAACTTCCTGCTTAAGCAGGAGAACCTACAGCATTCCATGTCCAGTCTCTTCTAAAAGTCTCCAGTTGTGGAGCACCCACAACTTCTGAAGGCAAGCTATTCTGCTGGTTAATTGTTTTCACTGTTAGGCAATTTCTCCTTAGTTCTAGATTGTTTCTGTCCTTGAATAGTTTCCAGCCATTGTTTCTTGTCTTGCCTTTTGGTCTTTGGAATAGATTCACCCCCTCTTTGTAGAGTCCCATCGAATATTGGAACAATGCTATCATGTCAACCCTAGTCCTTCTTTTCACTAGTATTCAATTCCTGCAAACGTTCTTCATGTTTTATTCTCCGGTCCTCTAGTCATTGAAATTGGGGCCACTGATAACTTTAGTTGCATGATGTCAGAGAAGTGATGCATTTGAGCAGCGACTGACTGTCTCACAAGAATGAATTTCAGAGAGATCTTTGGCTTCTAACATTTTTTTCACAGTAAAAACTCTCAGGAGAGCTCAAGGGATGCCCCCTTGCTTTCAGGTTACATGGTTGGTCTGAGGAATGGCTGGCTTGAGAAATGAAGCAGATCACTCAAGGGGAAAAAATTATACCAGTCAGTTTCATGGAATTGCGCCAACAATCTACTAATAAATCAATTTCCAAAGGAAATAATACATGGGAAAGCAAAAGTTGAAAACGCAGCAGAGGACAATTGATACTGTTCCAGTTTAGCTAATTGTAGTAGAAAACAAGGCAGAAAATCCTAAGTGGTTGAACTCGAGATAAAAGTGTGGGGGGTAAACAGGACCATTCATCATTAAGCAGAAACAAACACTAGAACAATGCAAAAACATTGAAAGGAAAACAAAGCAATATTCATGCTATTATCTCTAAGCAGAAAATGATGGAAACTTTACTGTAAGACATCGTCACCATGGGTCGTTATTTTTCTGACCATGTTTCTGAGGACAGCAAGAAGCTTCCATTTGAAATCATGCTTGCAGTTGTTCATAAATAAATGGGAAGGTGGGAGAAAGCAAGACTCATGCTGTTTCCAACATTAAGAAGATCCAGGTTGTGCGTAAACAAATTTGGAACAATATTGAAATCTCATGGAGACGTCCGAATCCCATCACCACCCACAAGAAAGAGTGATATGCCACACCAAATGAAATCCACCTTTGAAAAGCCTTCAGCTGTATTTATAATTTATGCCAAGCCAAAAACAAAACAGAGAAAGCCCAACCCCCTCCTCTTTTAATGGCTATCCAAGAGAAATTTTGTTATAAAAATTGTTTATACCACAGTTGCATTTGTTTGTTAGAATGTTTGCCCAACAGGACTTATGGGGACCACATAAATCAGAGTGTGTTCTACGATGAAGGGAACAATGAACACACCCCAGTAAAATCAAAAGTGCCAGGAGAGCATCAACAAGTTACATAAGGCCTTGTAAAATCCAACCTTTTCTAAGATTTTAATTATGTGAAAGAGCATGCCCATTTTCCTTTAATAACAGCAAGTTAGTCAACCATTTTTCTCCTCCTTTCTTCAGAAGGCACCCTGTTGGCATGTTTTTCTAGTCATTTTCCCACTTGCGCTAGTGGTCAACAAAACCTGACTTGATTTTCGCAATACATGTGTCACATCTCAATTTAACGTGCAGTAGAAAACAACAAAAGAATGTTCAAAACAACTATGCCAAACACTGTGTATTTATTTACATTCAATGGGGAAATTCAATAAAGGTATAGAAATAACATTTGGTGCTTTCCCCCCCTTTAAATTACAAGAGTAATTTCACGTATTTCAGTTTGTACCATTTTCTGCCTGTTTATCTGTCACAGCTTCTTACCACTGTAGAAGTCTTTTCATCTATTAAACTACAGTTCTGAGAATTTTGAAAGAAAAGAGGAAAGTTTTCTATTAAGACACATTTTGTATGTAATATAGAGAAGCCCATAAAGTTCCCAGCAGGACACTAATACCATGGTAAGGTATCCCCCTTGTTGAAGTATGTACAGATAGCCCTAAACTTACAGCAGTTCATTTAGTGACCATTATAAGTTACAATGGCAATGAAAAAAGTGACTTATGATTGTTTTTCACACTTACAAGCATTGCAGCATCGCCATGGTTATGGTGATCAAAATCTGGACGCTTGGCAACTGACTCTTATTTATGATGGTTGCAGTGTCCTGGGATCATGTGATCACCTTTGGTCATTTTCTGACAAGCAAAGTCACTAAGGAATCCAGGCTCACTTAACAAACGTGATAGCAACATTGAGGAATGGACATTGAAAGTTATACATTTGGCTGAAATGGTGAAAATTTATGCATATCTAAAAGACTATCCTAACGAAAGATATGTTAAGGAGTGGAAGAAATGGACTGAGTATATTCGAATTAAATACCAGACCAAGAAACTTCAAATAGCTTTTGAATAATTTTGATTTGTTTGTTAGGAGTTAAGGATCTATGATTATCATCGCTATATTGGTTTTTTATTATATTGGAATGTAAGTTTTTTTTCTTATATATATACCCTATTCTAGTCTCAGGAAGTCAGGGGGGAGGGAGTATGTAGTATGTGTATGTTGTAGAACTTTTTTAGATGAATATGTATGTACTATAATTCAACAAAACAATAAAACTTTATTTAAGTAAAAGAAAATAGAAATAAATCACATCACTAAGTATTATAATTATTCCAATTTTTTTTATTTTGAGACAAGGAGAAGCAAAATAAAATGGTATAGTGGTTGAAATCTTGAATGACAGGTTGCTTTTTAACTTTTCTTGGAAATCATATGTATAGCCAAGCATGTGAAAGAAAGATGAAAGAGTAAGTTAGAGAAGCACCAAAAATATTTACAGTATGCTTTCAGTGCAAACTTCAAAATAAATACATATTTATACATGTATTTATTTCTTGAATTTATTTGCCATCCATCTCGTGATGAAACTATGTAGTTTCTAACATTAAAACATTAAATTTCTGACAAATATCTGTAAAAACATAAAAATAGAAATCCTAATCAATATAAAATTTACAGTTAAAAGATGGAGAGGAGGGTGATTGCCTCTTAATTCAACCACCATATGAAGTATTGATGCTCAGATAGAAATCTTCTGAGTTACAAAAAGAGCCAGGAAGTAGGATTCCATTTTACTCCTCCATTTTTATTTATTGCAATTAATGTATGATGCCTACATGTTCCTGAATATTTATTTTATGCTAAAGACACTTGAAGAAATGTAAACAGAGAAATCCTTGAATACAGACTATGAATCTGCAGATTCAGAGACCCAGTAGTGCAGCAGTTAAAGGTTTGGATTGAATATAAGGACACTCAAGTGTACATCTGCACTTAGCCATGGAAATCCACGAGGTGATTTTGACCATTCACTGATTTTCAAAGCAGCCTAACAGAGTTGTTGTTGTTGTTGTTGTTGTTGTTGTTGTTGTTGTTGTTGGAAAGGGAATGGAGAAAAGAAACACCCTGAGCACATGTAAAGAGTCCTGAATCTTACCTATAAATATGTAATATAATTTCTAGAGCATTTAAACTTTCAAGTATTTCATATAATAGATATATTAAATACAATTTCATAGCAATTAGTTACATGCAGACTATGGGTGGGCTTACATTATTTTGCCATTGTGAATCAATATAATGAAAAGATACTTCATAAGTAATACAACAATCTTGTTTAGTGCTATTGCTTTCTAATAAAGTTAAAATTCCACTGTTTAATCCTGTTTATGCATAATAAATATATTAGCTGTTCAAAGGCAATAATGTCTGGGGTATCCTAGTGAAATCGGAGTAATACCTTAGAAAATATTTATAGTTATGCATATTTGGGAGACCATCTAAATAACAAAATAAAATTTTCATGAAAATTGATTCATTGGATTCAAAATTGATTCATTAATTCATTCCAATGAATTAATTCATTTTCCTTGCAATTATGCAGCTCCATAGTATGGTGATTTTATTATGGTTTTATCTTAATTTAATATACTATGTCTTCTATTGCATTGTCCAGATATCTTTTGCTGACATTTTATAAATAAAGTATCAATGTACATGTAAATGTAAATACATTTGTTGACATTTTATTTAAACTAAATTTGTGTATCAGTGATTGCATGACCTCTGTAGATATCATATGCTAAATAAAGAAAAACCCTTTTTAGAACAAAACTTCTATTCCTCTCCCTTCCCTCCCAAAAAAGCTGAATGGCAATATATATATACAGATAAAGCATTTGTTACTTTCTCGATTTATTTTAAACACTTTAGCAACACCTAAGAATCCAGTAACTTTGAAAGCACTGTAGATTTTTATCAAGGCTAAACAAACAATTCAATGTTAGCAGTCATATTTAAAACTGTAAAAAGTAAATTTGAATAATATATAAGAAATTAGGAATGCCCAAGTCCTGCTGTGATACCTCACCATGGTGGTGAATATTCTTGGAAGGGATAAGAAAAGAACATTGGGAACATTTGCCCACAGTATGTACTTCCAGAAAGGTCACCTCAGGTGTCCCTCTAAAGAAAATAAGAATCTATATTGATCATCAACAATATTGGAAAATGCTGAAGGTTCATGGTCACTTTAGTGACAATGCCAAAGGCATCAATTAATACTACATGGGGAAGGCAGCTGTAAGCCTTCTCTGTATTGTTTTTCCTAGAAAACCATATGGAAGGAAAATATAAAATGATTGACAGCATAGTTCTAGACGATGGGACCCTCAATTTGGATGGTACTCCACATGGCAGTGAGGAAAAGTTGAGAACTTTGAGAATACTAATGATGTTTATGATGTGGCTAGATAAAGCGCTTGGGACATCTAGTTGGTAATGTTGCTATACAGGAAAAGAAAATCCAAAGGTGTAAAGAGAATTACAGTAGGAACATGGAAAATACGAAGCACAAAGACAGTAGAGTTCAATACAGCAAAAGATGGAATGAAACCATCTAAAGTGACATCTTAGGCAATCACAGATTGAGATTAAGTGGGATTGGACACTTTAAGACACTAAATCACATTCTCTATTACTTCAGGACATAAAAAATAAAGAGGAGACCCTGTTGCTTTTTTAATTAGGATGGTTTGCTTTTAATTGGAATCTGGAATGCTACAGCTAGAATCATGAAAGAGGAAAATGTAGCTGGTCTGTATGGCTTAGGAAAATGAAATGACTGACATAACCATTTCTGTCATTCCAATTATTTTTAAAGCTAGTACTGTATTCAGAAAACCAGAATAATAGTTGTATAATGGTCTATACATAGACATAATCATATGGAACATATAGAAATAAAACTCACTATATTATTGCCTAAAGGAGGTGAAAAAACTTTTATCTATAACATCAAAGACATGCCCAGGTGCTGATTGTGGAGCAGATCACAAGCTACACATGCGCAACCTCCAATTTAAGCTAAAGAAAAAGAAATACAGACAGTTTCCATGATACGATCTTTAACATCTATCCAGCATTTTCAAGGAGAACATCAGAATTGCTTTAAAGTCCTGAACCTCATTGATAGAAAACAAAAGGAATTATGAAGTAAATTATGAAGTAAAGAAAGAGAAGAAAGGAAACTGAATGTCAGAACAAACCATGGAAAATTTCCAAGAAGAGCAGTCAAAGTCAAGAAAGAAAAAATAGCAAAAAGGAACTAAAAAGCTTTAGAGAACTGATAGAAGAGTCTAGAAACAGTATCACAACATCGGTAAAGACATTGAGGTTATGGTTATTGTTATTATAGGTCATCATGTCATTGTCAATTCCTAGCAACTGCATATATAGATTTTCTCCTTGATGATCTGTCTCTAAATCAATGCCTGGAACTCACTGCCTGATGCTGTCATTACATTCTCAAACCCCCAAATCTTTAACCTTAAACTATCTACCATGGACCTCACTTCATACCTAAGAGGTCTATAAGGGGGCATGCATAAGCACACCAGCGTGCCTACTGTCCTTGTCCTACTATTCCCATTTGTTCCTACTCATTTATTACTATGCATATGCTTATACCTATATGTTTATATAGTATGTTCCTACTTATACTTGTTTTTCTTATATATGCTTGACTAAATTATTATTATTATTATTATTCTAGTGAACACAGCTGCCTCATGTTAAGCTGGAGTTGGCCTTCTCCAATTATCAAGCTCTTTCCAAGAGCCTAGGATGACTGGAGATATCTTCTTAG
>JANHFO010009327.1:7233-19852 GCA_032468095.1 Pareas carinatus | reverse complement strand
CGCCTCCATATTGCACCAATTTTAATTCGGTTTTAAATTGGTTTTAACATTTCGGATTTTAAATCAGCCTTATATTTATTGTATTTTAAATTGTTTTGTGTCTTTTGTTGTTTGTTATTGTCGAATTCGTGTTTATTTTATATGGCTGTGCACCGCCCTGGGTCCCTTCGGGGAGAAGGGCGGTATACAAATATGAAAAACAAACAAATAAATAAATAAAGCATTCACCTTTCCCTTCACCTCTACCACCCTCGGATCTTTTTTTGCGTTTTGTTCCTAAAGTCTCTGTGTCATTGCAAACGTTGAAAGAACACTCGGGTCCAGTTTGATAAAGTTGCTGACCTCTTCAAAGGGACTGAAAAGTAAAATTGCAGGTCCCTTTGAGAATCTCATTTCTACCATGGAATTAGTTAATCTCTAATCAGAAACTTAAATTAATTTTCAGACAGCCTTAGTTTGACTTTAGCTGTCTAAATCCAACCCCCCAATAGATTTTTGGCTGGAAGAATTGTCCTGGACTGAGGGAACCCAAACTCCTTGTTTGCTCCATGTCTTAGCATACTGTTGGAACATCATATTCTTCTCTGTATATTTCTTTGCTTTGGTGTAGTTATTCATAAGACAACACGCCAAACCATTTCTTTGAAGGTTTTTCCTCTCCTCTTTAATGTTTGATTCTACAAATAACTGCCCTGTATAAAGACTAAGTTATTGCCAAATTTAATTGTTTAGTTAATGTGGAACATATTTAATTCTCTCAAATTAGGACCACCCACTCATGATTGGGAAGAACAGTTTTTTAGTGGCAAGACCTTTCTTACAGTAAAAACCATGATGTAATCTCATGCAGACTTCAGTTGAACCTGTAATCTTCATATAGATGTATTTTTGAACTTTAGGCTATGTAAACAAAACTCCACACTACATTTCTACTGTAACTATAAAACAACCCCTATCATATGGCTTTCATCTAATAGTTCAAAAGCTCTTATTCCAGTAATTAAGATTCAAGAATGCTACTTAACTCTCGTACAAATCATAAAGTCTCAAAAGTGTTTCATTAACCCTTTGCAACAGCCAGTCAGTTGTGCTTTATTCATAAACCATGATTAAGAAAGCTTTATTTATTTATATTAGTATCCTGCGATTCATATTCCAGATCTAAAACAGTGGTCCACAGTGTCCATATCGCTTGCTGGTTGTATCTATTAATGATAAAGTATAATTCAGAGGAAAATTGTAAAAATCCATTTTATTTACAGGACAGAAAATCTACAGTGCAGTGGATTCCACTCATTGGTGACGTCAGTTGTATATCTTCAGTGAAGTGTGTGCACGTACGTGCAAAGTGGTATAGAGTGGGATGGAGATCCAGGGAAGAGAGATGAAGTTGAGAGACATGATTGTAACATGATTTCAGACAAGGGTAGTGTTCACTGTCCAAGAAAATGCCATCTATCAACTAAGACAAAAATGATAATTAATTATCAACAATTAACAATTTTAAGAAGTTTGGATTATTAAAATTCAAAATACAAATCACTGTTATTCTATAGAGTATACAGGAAAGAGTGTGATCTCATGTTGTTTTCTATATCACTCCTAATGACTATTCAAACATCATATTTTATAACATACAGGTAATCCTTGTTTAGCAACCACAGTTGGGGCTGGCAACTCAGTTATTAAGCAAAGCACTCACTAAGTGAAACCGTGACTGTGCTTATGATCTTACTTCAGCTTTCTTCTGCTCTACAGACCTGCAACGATTGTAAATGTGAGAATTTATCAAAATTTTACTTTTTATCATGATCGTAACTATGAATGGTCATTAAACGAAGAAGTCACTACATCTATATTTAAAAATCCTTTGGATTCGAATGTACATATAGTAGCATAAAAATCTGTGAGGTGTTTTGGGTGTGGTATGTAAAAAAACAATCTGTTTTTTATACTTTCACTTTGCTTAATCAAACATCAGGAAACAAGAACTAATTTGAAAATTATTTTTCTGCCATGATAATTAATATCCAAGTTACATGTATATCTTTCTTTTCTATTTTGTGATAACATTAAATTCTATCTTCTAGATCAGTGATCACCAACTGGTGGCAAATGAGAAAATTGTGGTGGTCTGCAGAAAAAAACTGGACATTATTTGCATTTTTTATGTAGCTGGCAGGTGATACGCGATGAAGTTCCTGGGGATGACAGAGACAGCGAGGCACATGGCTAGAGTGAAGACAGCTGGGCTGTGATGCTCTGGAGCTCAGAATTCACGTGCTTTTAAATACAGCTGACCGGTGATTCCAGAAGTGTCTATCATCAGGCACCCAAAGCGTAAAAATTCTGAGCTCCAGAGGTTGCAGCCCAGCCGACTTTGCTCCAGGTGTGCGCCTCGCTGTCTCTGTAGCAATTTCTATATTGAAAAAAAGAGAAGAGGAGGAAGAGGGGGAGAGACAGAGAGATAGAGACAAGTGCTCAGCCAGCTTTGCTCCAGGCATGACCTCTTCATTGGGGTGAGTGGGAAGAGAAATAGAGGAGGAGGGGGGAGAGAGGAGTGCATATAAAAGAGACTCAAGCAGAGGGATCAATGAAGGAGCAGGCAGTCTTCTTTCCAATGAAGACTGTGGAAGGAGAGCCCAACAGGCAGTGAAAGAAAGAGGAGAAGAAAAAGGGTCACAAGTGCACAAAATAATGTTGGAGAAACATGCACAAGTCCACGCAGACATGCACAAATATGCACATACTTCAGTACTACATCACAGTACCCTATATAACAATGAACATGTTCTGTAGATAATCTAAAACTCAATACGAATTGTAGGTACAATACTTGTTAGGACACATTCAAACAATCTGAAGATAGTTCTCACCTCCTTTGGAAACACAAGACTCTTCCACAAGTGGTGGAGCCTACAGAAAAGAAAAAATGCATGTATGTGGAATTCATGGTGCTATTCAAAATACTAAAAGAGAGGTCGTAAGATGAAATGTGATATAACTTGTAATCTAAAAGTCTGCAAAATTTCACAGAAGAGTGTGTAAAATTCAATACAGAGAAGAAAATCAAGTGGATAAAAATGCAGGAAAACATCACAGTCAATTCACTTATATGCACTTGGTTTTAACTACAGAGGAGCTAAGTGCTTCTGTGAAAGGCTTTGCAAAGAATGAGGTTGGATCTGAAAAATGGCATCCTAACAGTGATCTGGAGAGAGGGAAATCTGCATCCGATACAGCAATGAAGAAAAGGCAATCTTTTGAGGAATCTTTTGAGAGATAGCTGAAGGTTGGGAAACTAGACCAATTCATAATTTCCAGTTATATAACTTCTAACTAGCTCAGGTCCTTCTGGGATTTAAATTCTTGTGTTGTTATTGTTACATCTTCTTTAGGTAATCTTCTATGAATTAAATTAAAATCTTTTTCCTTTGAAGCTTCATCTCACTTTTGAAAATATTACAGCTTAACATAATTAGTACAAAAGCCTATCTATGCAGTAAAACAAACACCAGCTATACATATTTTGGAAGCTGAATAGGTAGTTTGTAGCTTCTGGTACTGGATGAGTCCTAAAGTTGAACACTAATAATTCTTCCAAAAGTTAGGAAATTGGCCCTGAAAACAGAATGAGTTTAGTTTATTTTAGAAACTATTTTAAAACTTTCTTTCTGGTGAAAAAGGCTAATGGAAAATAGCTCATCAAAAAATGATTTTTCTTAAAGAAAGAAATTATGGTCACATTTGCTCCAGTTGCCAACTGAAATGACCAAGTGTATCAAATGGATGTTTTAGTTCATTAATAGTTAAAAGACAGATTTTTTAAACAGCTGGGGATGTTTTTGAAAAACACTTAACCTTACTGATGCAATCCTTGCAGCAAGCAAAGCAACTTGTAAACAGATTACCATTTGCAGTTTTAGGACAGTTATTTATGTGTGGGAATGTTTTAGGATAGAAGCAGCCATGGATACTTTTAGTTCTTGTTTTACTGTTAAATATAACAATGAATCTAATACTGTTGAACGCTGATTGATAAAAGTGGGAAAACATGTTTTACATTGCACAAAAAAAATGTTAATACTTATTACTTATTCCTCTCTGCTATTCCTCATACTGGCCTCAGCCTCCAGGTTCGTGAGAAACTTGCATCTGCTGTTGTTTAATTTCCAAGCTAGCAATTTGGATTACAACAGCATTAACTTTCAATTGCCTGTGCTTCCATTCAGTAACTAATGCTGCAAGGGGAATTGGAGAAATATATATATATATATATCGCCTTACAGATTGCACAATAGCTTGGATGTCTTCTTCATTACAGCAATATGGGCTAGTGCTCATCAGAAAGTTGGTGCTGAAAAGAGAATACAATTATTAAGAATTGAAGAGTGGGGGAAACAGCTCTTATTTAGAGCACAAATAAGGAAAGAACAAAATAAACCGCGCTCTAAACATGCAGAACAGTAAATGCTGCCCAGGTTTTGAGATATTTTGTTTCATCCAACATGGAAAGTGTATAGATCAGTGATGGTGAAACTTTTAGAGACCGAGTGCCCAAACTGCAAACCCAAAGCCACTTATTGATCACAAAGTGCGAACACGGCAACACACGCCCCCGCGTGGCCATTGGTGACCCACCGTATACCCCCATCCCAATCGTGGTCTATATGAGCACACCGTGGGCCTTCCAGTGGTCTACCCCAACTTCTGCGGCCCGCTGTGAATTATGATTCCCTCCAACCTAGCTCCTCTCCTCTCTCACTTTCGCCACAGATTCTGCGCCGCATTTGAGCTGCTCTCCTTATCCCAGACAGGGAAGGGAAGAAGCTTTTGCATTGAGCTGCTCGGCAGAGGCGAGTGATTTCAGAAATATCCTCAGTCACATGTGGAGAAGGGGAGGGGAGCCCCGCATCCCTCTGGCTTTCTAGTACAGAAATTTGTGCTGGGGCACCAGCACAGGTGCCCACAGAGAGGCCTCTGAGTGGCGCCTCTGGCACCCATGCCATAGGTTCGCCACCACTGGTATAGATTAAACTAGATATCTCTGCACATTCTTTGTGGTCTACATAATCTCTTGTTAAAAACCAAGCAGAAGATCAAAACAGAACTTGATTTTCAAGTGCGAAATCACACAAACTCAAATGTAGGCAGCTTGAGGCATTTCAAATGTTTTGGCTAACAGCCCAAGATCACAGTGGGTTGGAGCTGATGAGACTTCCAACCAAAACATCTAACCAAGAACAGAGTTGTCAATTTGTGAGCCGTGTACTGAATCAAACCCCAGGCAAGAGGCAACTCTGATCTGAAATGGCATCTGAACCAACACTCTGTTGTCACTGCCACAAACCACAATATTTCCTGATTTACACAGACTGTGCTTGCACATTTCAAAATCTCATCTGACCTGCCCTTTTCCTCCTCAGATCTTCATTTTTTTATCTGAAAAATCATAACTAAGAAGATTTCACTTTCTTTTAATGTCCAAACAGCAATTCTATTCAAAAGTAAATACAATAAAATTTGACATAATGAACTCGTGGACAGAAAGAGAGGTCCATTTATCTTAACTCTAAAAGGTTCCTTTGTGCATGTATGAGAAACCAGCTTGCTATAAAGCATAAGCTGAGGATACCCTTATGTAGTCTTTTGTCACCTCCAAGTGCTACATTAGAAGTCTAACAACTGCAAGGAGGACAGCCTGAGCCCTTCTTCTCTTCACAAGCCTACATCCTCCCACAACAATGTCATAGTACAATGATTCTCAACCTGTGGTCTGTGGACCCCTGGGGGGGAGCACCATGTCATGAAGGCTTGAAGAAATGTTATGGTTTAAATCTTGAGTTAAGTCTTGGGACTCCGTGGCCATAGTCTGTGGCCACAAAAGGTATTTAAAGGGGGTCCACGGTGAAGAAAAGATTTGAGAATCACTGTCATAGCACAATGTGGTATAGCCTGCTGCTGCCATTAGCCTTCCTGCTGACTCTCCCAATTCCCAATCTTACCAGCACCTTCCCATAAACTTCAGTTAAACCTTGATCCTGATTAACTTTGTCTATTATTCTGGACAGATCTTTAGATTCATTTGTCTCTGACACCCAAAGTCCATTAAATGGAGGTTCAAATGGAGATTTTACTGTATAATCGATTTCAACCAGACTTATTGCCAGGCAAGTGTATAAAAAGTAGTTTAACAATGCAGTCTTATCCATGTTACCTACTTTGATCAATAATCAAATGCTTGGACTAAGCTTCTTTGAATGAACACCATGATGGCCTCTGGCCTTCAATTCTTGGAAGGCCTTCAAAACGAGAACAACTAGCCTAGTATTTTTATGGTCTCTTTCTCTTCTCTCTTCCCCCATTACACAGATCCTTGATGTACTTTCTAAGCTAAAAATGTTTATCCCTAAAGCTCTCTTCTTGATATTTTAATTGAAGTATGGGCAAATACTACCATTGTGCAATAAGAATATGCCATTCCTAAATTCTTTGGTTATGAGGCAGCTGAAAGAAAAAAGGGAACTACTGTTGCCTTTTTCTCTTGGAGACATATGTAGGATATTTACTCTTACTTTTACCAAATGACCTGAGTCACATCTCTGATTTCTTATTACCACATCAGAAATAAAGAATGATAAAAAAACAAGAACCCAGGACTCTTTCCAGAAAAGTTAACATTATCTTCAATTTCTATGAGAAAGCTCTAACCAAATACCTAGAATCTAATACATTTGAGAATGGCTTACTTACAAAGTAAGTATTCAGTGGTCATGCAGGAAAAAAAAACAAAAAAGGTAAACCCCAGAAATGGTATTTCATTAAAATAAAGATGCAACTGCCATTATAAAAGCCACCCAGTTCAATTGTATTATAGCTAGTCCTAATTGAACAACCCTTTGTTCAGTGGCCATTCAAAGTTACAGCAAACAGGTCTTATGGCTGCTCCTTATACTTGCAGCTATCACAGCCTCCTGTGACCACAGGATTGCAATCTGGGCTCTTGACAACTGGTTCATAATTATGATGGTCGATGAGGAACCCAGCAGAAGATCAGAAATGGTGAACATATAACATTGTGGCTTGATTGCACAGGGTTTGCTTAATGAAGACAGTCAGAAATGCCACAACTGCCGTTGTACATTGGAGTGGTCATGTAACATTATATTTTATGTCTGCATCATTTAGTAATAATGTTATCTTAATTAAGCGAGGACTGCCTGTAATTCAAATTGGATTTTGATCAAACAACAATAGATGCATACCATTTTATGGCTCCTCCGTCAGCCTTTTTGTGAACCAAAGCTTTCCAGCATTCGTGAGTGGACTTAATGATTTCCAAAGCAAATGCCTATTTAAAACAGCATTGAGGAGAAGAGACCAAAGAAAAGAACGTTGGCTAGGTATTATAATTGCAAAAAATGTAAAAAAAACCAAAACTTTAGGAACATTCAAGATAAAGATTAAATGTGAAATCTGGAATTTTGAAGTCTGTTTAATCATCCATTTTTTAAAATGTTAATAGCTACTTGACCTCCAAACTTCAAAGCTTTCAGATATCAGTAACTGGTATCCCCCACCATCATGGTCAGCATATGTTGAAGTTAAAAATATCAGTTCATTGGCTGATATCTTGGAAATCTTGGAAAACATCTAAATAAGAGCCAGGAGACCATGGTTGACTACCATGGAATAGTTAGAAATAGCAATAGTATTTAGACTTATATACCGCTTCATAGTGCTTTACAGCATTCTCCAAGTGATTTACAAATGTTAGCATATTGCTCCCAACAATCTGGGTCCTCATTTTACCAACCTTGGAAGAATAGAAGGCTGAGTCAACCTTGAGCTGGTCAGGATTGAACTCCTAGCTATGGGCTGAGTTTGCCTACACTACAGCATTCTAACCACTGAGCCACCACAGTCAAGAACATGTGTGATCAAAAAGGACAAACTTTCAAGGAAAGTCACAGAAGACATCTTCATTAGGAACTACCTGGAGACTCGAGTGGGCCCTACCCACAAACTCACTTGAAATTGCCCTGTAAATTGGACATACCAGATTTTCCTCAGGCAGTCTTAGAGAATTACTGCAACTGGGGGGAGATATGTTATTCCGCATTAATTCCAGATTGATCTTCATAACTCAGAAGCTAGAATTATATCGCCCAACCAGCAAATATCTGAAGATGTTTCTTCATGAGTTAATTTTGGCCTTTAAAAAAATCTTTTCAGAATCTTTTAAGACAAAACTAGAAAGGGCTTAAATTTTAAGGGTGGTGGGGTGATGCATTTTATTTTTAAAAAATAGCACTGCTGAAATAGGATCGTTTTGTCACTGAATATCTCCCAATGAGACTCAGATGCTACAATGGCTGAATGCAGATTACAAATTGCCCATCCCTGTTGTAATAAACTTGAGGATCCTTTATAGAAGACTAAGTTCATATTTGATAGGGCTGTCACAGGGTAAAAAAAGTCTAGATGAAAAAACATGTGAGATGCTTTGACAAAAGAACAGCTTTGCATGTATCTTCATCGCATTTTGAACTGAGGGAAAATATTATGAATTACTATGAAATGTTTTACAGTATTGACTTCATTTCATATTCTTGATTGGGATTCTATTTACAGAGCATTAATCCATAGAATACACTATTCATAAAGTAAGTTTATCATAATAAGGTAACCAATTTTTCACCTTGTCTTTAAATGTGCCATTAAAAGCAAACTTATTTTCTGACTTTCCATCTGGCACTTTATATAGTCTGCACCAATCAACTGTAGCTTCAAGGTAACCTGGGAAGAACTTCCTGACATCATCAATATCTGTAATAGATTAAAAAATGAATAAAAATCAAAGTTAAATAACAACCTCTTCCAAATCCACCATTCTAAATATATACATGTACAAAATTCCAGTACAGCAATAAATCTGTCATAAATATTTCAATGAATGAGCACATGAAAACACAAGTGCATGAGTTACAGATTTAATCCTCTGCTTACACAGAATGTTACATACAGAGATACCATGCAAAAAAATCGAATATAATTCAGTAATTGTTGAATGCATTTATCTTACCCTGGATTATAAAAACAATCATGCAGACTCCTATACAAACTAAAAATAGATTGGATGAAGCAGACTGGCAAATTTGATAACCTGGCTACCAATTAAGCAACTTGTAATGCAAAGACTTTCTTACAAAGCTCAGTGTTCTAAAATTGTGACTGGAGACACAGCTGCTTATTTTTTGTCTCCATGGCAAGGGACTCAAGAAGTTCCAGAGCAGCTAAAACATCTAAGAATCATCCATTCTGAAACACAGAATGCAACAAGCCTTTTGTTCAGCCAGGGTCTGCGCAATGGTCTGAGCTAACTATGGTCTTTTACATAAACGAAGTATATTAAGCAACAAACCACAACAGTTCATAAAATACACTGAGCTTAAGTATACTTTAGTATGTTAATCCAATTAATGATACTGATTTAGGACCCTAAAGCATCTCTCCAACCAAAGGAATGAATACTAATCTGCATTATGCATTCTGTAAAAATCAGAAAACCCAGATCTGTATACGCAGACTAAAAGCCTTGGCTGTTTTGAAGTTCCCAAGAACCTCTGCAAGAACTGCCTTCAAACCAAGTGAATATATGATGGGGGCTTAAATCATTAAGATCAAACATAATCATTATTTCAAATTAAAATTAGGGATTATCCTCATACCCTTATCCTACTTTTTGACATACATTTACTTAAAACCTAAAAACAAGTGCAGCACTCAACCCTTCCAATGGGTATCTCTTCCCTATAGGATAATAGTTGATTTTTCACACTGAAATGTATTTTTTTTTAAAAAAGTAATATGTTAAATGGAACTGCAGGTATGGTAGGCAGAGAAGGGATGTCCATAGGCCCTACTGTAATAGAAGGTAGGAATGAGTTTGGGGTAAGAAGGAGATGCTGCCTAGAAAACAATCATACAAGAGACAGGTGCCTCCAGTGATTTAACAGTCAAAGAAAGAAACTTAGAAAAATTTGCCCAAAAGGATCAAATAGTTAAAAGTGGCAGCAGTAAGTTGAAATCACTTAGTTAGCAATCTTTAGCACCCATCAGAATGCCATATCCCAAAGCTCATAAAAGAAGAAACCATGACAGTTTATAGAAAATGGGTTGTAGACCAGACAAAATGAACTATTATCCATTATGATTAAACAATGCTTACCATGGATTTTCTGAGCATGTGGATCATCCACACTGATAGCTATGACCTTCCAGTCAGTTTCTCCTTCATCAATAAGACCGATAATTCCAACGGCCTTCACCTTAACAACTTCACCAATTGTCCGAACCTTGAAACACAGAAGAAGCTAGACAATTTGTTTGCTTCCAAGATGCTATTTAAGGCTGAAAATCAGCTGGAACAAAACTGATAATAGGCTGAGGTAGGATGGGGAATAGAGAGGAAGAGAGGAAGAAAATGCTGGAGGAAAACAAAGTTGGTTAATACCTTGAAGGAGAGCATTCTGATATCAAGGCAATACTGCATGTTTTCATTACAGGTGGCCTTTTTCTACAATAATGCTCTGCCAAGATTTTATATTTCAGCTAAATCATAGGAATAAAGCCTGAAGCTACCAATCGATGTCTTTTAGGTAAGGTCATTATATAAAGATACATCAACTGCTTCAAGCTACCAAATAACCCACTAGATAGCCAGGCATTTAAACCCTAAGGAATACATAGAAGTTGCTTACTCTTTGCTCTGTAGTGGACAATCAAGTGAGCAATCAATCAGTTTGAGGTTTTATTCTAGCCTGCAATAGTCTAATCTAGCCATGTCGTTTCAAAGACTCCCCCTGTCAAGTTTCATTGAAAAATAAAGAATTAACTGTCTGGAGACATGTATCCAGTGGTGGAACCAGATAACCAGCAACTTTCCTAGGCAAGCTTCAGTTCTTTTTTAGGAAACAAATGGTTGACATAGAGAAAGTATATTCTGTGGTAATTCAGACAGACCTGGGCACCAATTTCACAGACATCAATGGGATCATTGTCACCACAGCATCCTGTGTTATCATCTGTATGCCTTGGATCTTCCCAAGTCTGTAGGGGAGGAAAAAAGGAAATAAATTGTACCGTTTAAAGTTGTTCATTAAGCTTCGTTCATTTGTACAAATTATTGACATTCCGAGAAGGTAGGGTCAGGTTTTTTATGTGTGCTGCATGAATAACTATGTTTCATTGAAAACGATATACTATTATAATAGGTTTGTGCGATATGTTTCTAAATTACTATTCTTGGCATAACAATGAACAATGGCCAAATTATTACTTTAAAGAGAGATAAAAGAGATAACAAACAACTCAGAACTATTCATTTGTTATTTTACCTCAGTCATCTTTTTTTTAAAAAATAGGTGTTCCAGCAGACATTTGTTTAAAGCTGGTTTAAAGAAGAGAATTCCAGCTTGAGCATGACAGAAATACAGTCAGGGAATACCTACTGTGACTGAATAAGTACACATTTTCATGGCCCAATGGTCTGAGCAAACCTCTATCTATATTAACTTTAACAAATCTACAGAAGACCAGATTACTGGGGAAAGACAAATGTTTTTCTGTCTTTAGAAACTGATATAGACCATCATTCTGACATTAATATTTGGAAAAGTAAAAACAGGTTGTAAAGTGACTGATCTGTTAACATTTTCAAAATGATTACCCAAGTCAGTTTTCAGATTTGTCAAGAATTAAACTTTTAAACAAATTTCATGTCACTTTTTGATCAGATAATCTCCTTAATAGTTTGTGGAATTCTGGGGACATAATATGTTTTCACTTCAACTAAGTATGAGACAAAATAACCGATGGTATTCTGAGTAGAAGCTAGTTATATGTGGGCTGAACAGGATGAGAGGAGATTGGCTTCAAAATCATACAAGACAGCAATGAGAATGATCAAGGAAGCTGACATTAAGTCTTGTAAAAAAATGTTTAATAGAACTGGGTATGTCTATATTTGAGAAAAGGAGAGAGGTATACTTCGAATACTTAAATAGATAACTCTGAGTGAGAGGCTGACACTCAAAAGATTGAGACCAAAGTGTAGAAAAATGGATGACCGATTTAAGTTATAGGAATGAGATTTCAGTTAAATATTAGCAAACATTTCTAATAGTAAACAGGTTACCTAGTGAGATGCTGAGGTTCCCTCTCTTGAATCTATCAAGCAGAGGCAAGATGCCCATTTATCAGGAAGTTTTCATCTGGTTTTCCACACTGACCAGAAAATTGGAATTGATGTCCTCTATGGATTCTCATAACTGTATGCTATTATAAGTTGTATTTCAAAAGCATCCAGAGTTCCAAAGAATCTATGTTCCAGGTGTAGTAGTTGGAATACTTTTCTCAAATCTCCTCTGGAGACATCAGGACTACAATTCCCAGAATTCTACACTATTTGAGAATTCCAACAACTACTGACCCTGCATATCTGAAAAGGCGCCAGCATAAGGGATCTATGGAAGTGATGGGCCGGTGTCTGGAAGCCGTGCGGATCTGGATGGGGAAGAACAGGCTCAAACTCAACCCCTCCAAGACTGAGTGGCTG
>JANHFO010009324.1:246117-258018 GCA_032468095.1 Pareas carinatus | reverse complement strand
CAGCCTGGTTTCAAACAGATAGTTCTTTTTTATTCTCTTGTTTGAAAACCACAAGCTCACTTAGGTAAGATGGGTGGTATAGAAATTTAATAAATAACAATTAAAAAATAAACTTAGCAGTACCAATACAAGTTTAAAGAAATCAGATTTATCAACTACTTATTTATCAAAATTGCATAGTCACCTATCTCATGAAAAGTGACTCTGGATGGCATATAATAATGCTTGTTGAGTTAAGTGAATACTTGATTTTCTATCTAAACTGGGATTCAGGGAGGGGAAAGATGAGAAAAAAAGTCTAGCAAACAATATGCCAAATGATCTCAAATGCTGCAGGCTAGTCAGTGCAACTGGGAAGATAATTAGCTAGCAGCCATATTTAAAATCATAAGCAAAGGCTCTTTTGCAAAGGCTAAGCAAGGAGATTGGTGCATCTAAATATATTTTATGTCAGAGTACTTTCTAAGTCTGAGCACAAATAATTCCTTTATAAATAAAAGCACGAATGTTGAGAAATAACTTCACTTTTATAGGATACGGCTGTTTTGGTCCGCATCTCAAAAAAGACATGCTGGTTTTGGTAAGCAATTTAGGAGGCAGGAAAGGTAGTTCTGTTCAAGATTTTCTGTAATGTAGGTTTAGTTTCCTTTTTACCACTCCATTTAGAACTAGAACTCAATCACAGCGGTCCATCAGCCATTGTAACACCTTTCCAGATGATTACTTCAGCATAGAAGTTTTGATTGGGACACTGAAAAGTTCAGCTGCATAGGCTCTATTTCATTTCTTGAGGAAAGTTCAGGTTCAGATTTGCTAATTTTCTTCCAATTAGTTCAGTTTATTCACCATTTAGCCAGTATCCCTCTCATTTCTTCTTTAATCTTCTCCATAGCTTTACCCACTCTTCAACCAGGAGCTGCGCCATAACTTTATAGGTAATAACCACCATCTTGACTTATACCCAGAAGCTCACTGGCAACCAATGTGACTTGCAGAGCAGAAGTGTTATGCAGGTGTACTGAGGGCCACTCATAACTACTCATATTACTGTATTCTGGACTTGACTGTAGCTTCTGGATAGTTTCCAAGAGTAATTCCTTATAGAAGACATTACAGTAAATCATTCGTGTGGTGCATTGCATAACTTATTTCTATAATTATTCTTTGAAACAATAATAATAAAATGTTCATTATACAAACTTTTCACCTTCCCTTCTGCTACTTTTTCAACTATATATTTTTCAATTATCCCTATTTAAGTCTGACGGTCCAAAATCCTTGACTGTTTTGGTTCAGTAGACATACATAGATGCACACTTGAATACATGTGTGATGATTGTGACATGATGGAATGTGTTTTGTGACACAATTGTACTTTATAACATGATGACTTGATGAATGTATTTATGATTGTGAATTATACTCATGATTAGCATCATGTTTGGTCGATTGCAGTTTATATATACTTGACAAGATGAATGTACTTTATGACTATGAATGTATCTTATGCTTATATATACAAATGATTGTGCCTATATGTACAATGATTATGCTTATATATACACATGATTATGATTATGCTTATATATACAAATGATTATGAATGTATCTTTGATTGTAATCACTGTTTGTTTATTGTATGCATGTAGGTATTGAACATGTACACTAGAGACAAATTCCTTGTGTGTCCTGACACACTTGGCAAAATGATTCTGATTCTGAAGAAATTTGATAGGAAAGATTAATACAGACAAGTGGATATCCTTTGTACATAGAAAGGGAGAGTCAGTTTAATGCAATGAGCAAGGCATCAAGCAGAAACAGGGAGATTGTGAGTTCTAGTATTGATTTAGGCACAAAGCAGTTATCTTGGGCCAGTCTCTCTTCCTTAAGCCTCGGAAGGAGGCAATGACAAACCACTTCTGAAAAACCTTGTTAAGGAAACTGCAGGGAGTTGTCAGGCAGTTGACACAAGTCAAGATTGACTCAAAGACACACACACACACACACATGTATTCTTTACATGATGCAAGTGAAGATTGCCAGAACTGAATTGATCTTCATTACTAAATATGAGAAGCTCTACTCTTCATTTCACTAGAAGGCTCTAGCAGTAAAAATCTGAATCCTCTTGAGCATTTCCATCCATGTACTGATCAGGCCTAATCCTGTTTAGTTTTGAATCCCAGAAAAGTTCAGCCAAGTTCTGCTGAAACCAAAACAGAGTCACAGAGATGGGAGGGACCTTGGAGTCTTCTAGCACAACTTCCTGCTCAAGGAAGAAAACCTATACCATTTCAGATAAATGGCTGTGTCATTTAAACTCTCTTTTGACTAATAGTCTCAGTGAAGAATGGATTTGATGCAATATCTAAAATTAAAAGAATATCAGGATTTTAAAGATGAAGAAAGCACAGGTTTTGTGGTATGTGTTACAAGGACAATATGAAGATGTCAATTTCCTTACTTTGGGTTTCGCTCTATTATATAAAATGTTGGGGGAAATAATTTTATACTAACTATATTATAATTTTATGTCATCTGATATGTTTCATCCTTGTTTTTGTTGTAACCAACAGCATCATTTACTGTGTGGCTCAGCAAGAGAATCTATAGTTTGGTTCACATATAAAAATTATATAATTTGTCTCGGTGTTAGGAAGCAATAGGAGAATACTGTAGTTCTTCTGTGATCTAATGGCTTCTTCTAGTCATGGCAGTCAGGTTTACTGTTATAAACATTTTTTTATTTAGCAGAAGCAGCCTTAGTTGAAGGAGTCAATAAATAAAATCTTAGATTATGAAATGTGCTTGTGTACCTCCTGTTACTCATCCTTAATATACCATAAATTAGCAGTAACTGATACAGAAGAGAAGAGATAATAAGAAAGATAAAGTAAAAGAAGAAAAGACTGTCTCTAATCCCCCCCAAGGCAGGATAATAATCCTAAAATTCTTAAAATCAGTCAAGATTATTTTATAGCTCTTATCTTGCTGCTCCTGTAATGATCAAAGGAAAGAGCAGTTATAGTTGTCTATCTGAGGAGAAGATGAGTTTTAACTCTGACTTAGGAACGAAAGCCAACTGGGTTACTTTGAGCCAGTCATGCTCTCATAGCTCAACCCACCTTACAGGATTGTTGTTATGTGTTCTATGAATTTCATTGTATGTGTATATTGTGTATACTTGTACAATGACAATAAAGTTGCTGTTGCTGTTGCTGTTGTTATTATTATTTTGTAGGGAAAATAGGAGGAGAAATTATGTATGTTCACTGTCTTAAATTATTTATAAAATAACAACAGCAGGGCAGAAATAAATATAATAATATAATGTAATGTAATCTGTTTTAATAAATATAATAGCATAGCGTAGCATACTATAACAACCTAACCTAACCTAATGTAATATAGCATAACATAACACAACACAACAACATAACATAACAACCTAGCCTAGCCTAGCACAGCACAACACAACACAACTCAGTGCAATACAACACAACTCAACACAACAACACAACACCGCACAACAACCTAACCTAACCCAGCCTAGCCTAACCTAACCTAAGATTATGTTGCATTACGGTACATTATTATATAGCAGTTCTTATATTCTAGATAAGAAGCTTTCAAACTATGGTTCGGGAACCCTTTGGTACTGGTGGCAAGTTGCGAGGGGATCCGCAGACAGGTCAAGAAAAATTTGGAAAAAATAATATACACGAATTGTCAATTAGTAATTAATTGAATTTGTGAGAATGGGGTCCTCCATGCAGCAACGACATGTTTTGGAATCTGCAGCTTGAAAAAGATTGAAAACTCTTGTTCTAGGTCATTTTTCCACTCTTGGTTAAAACTATTGGAAAAAATGCATCATGAATTCATACTTTATTTCAGAATATATTTTGTAAGGAAGGCAGTTAGTGTAACATAGATGAATGATTAGAAAACATTTCCATTTTAAACTTGGGTCTGCCATGTAAGAATTGTTCTGAACAGTGCTTGGTTTACCACTGATGATCTGATAAATATGAAAGTGCTTCTCAATATGCTGACTTGAATAAAGCTCTCCTTTTCAATTGAGAAATCCCAAAACCATGTTTTTTGCTAAAAACATGCACAGAAAGTTTCCTGAGAAAAAGTATTCAGTTTTTGGTTTATTAAATGTTCAAAATTAGAGTAGTGTGGATTCCCATTGTATTTCCACTATAGTTGCTTGCTTACTTGCTTGCTTACTAGAAATATATGACTGCGGTTCTTATCCTGCTGTTTCTTTTGGAACCAATCTTATTTGTCATCTTTATTCTGAAATCCTTTCCCTCTTTAGAAGACTTCATTCCATCATTAATTAGGAAATATGTTCTCCTGAAAATCCTCCTTATTTCCTTGATATATACTATGTATCAAATTAGCCCCTATTTTCCATTGATAATTATAACTTCATTTTATTTTGGGGTTGCCTTTGAATCAATTTGGACTTTTGGTGGCTGCCTTGTCCAATCCTTACAAAAAAGGTTTTTTTTTGGAAGATATTTGCTATTGCTTCCTTCCTAAAGTAGAGTGAAAGTGACTGGTCCAAGGTCACCAAGCTGACTTCAATGCCAAAGGTGGGATTACAACTCCTGGTTTCCTGGTTTCTGATCTGATTCCTTAACCACTACACCAAACTAGCTCTAATTTTAATTTCAGGACAAGTAAATTGGTTCCAATGTCTGTGACTATGGAAATACTACTGTGACTTATTTTTAAAGGTAAATGTGTGACTAATGGCAAGAAGTGCTCTTTAGTTCTGTATGAGTATGGCTCAGTCCCAATGCTCTGACTTCTTGTTAATGAAACTTGCATTTTAGGCAAAACATTATTTGCAGGAATTGGTACTACAGATTTATCTATCAATATACAGTAGCCGAGTGTAATTTTTCTTCATAACAATATTCTCACAGGATAGGGAATTGATGTGTTAAATATCACAAAGAATGTGTTTGCTTTAACTATCAGCTTTTCCGCTTTTCTTTCTCAAGAAATAGAATTTTGTATTGGAAGTGATTAAAACATATCTCTTCCAGGGCTTTCTGCATAGGCAAGGGCCTTTTTTTTAATGGACCTCAGCCTTCATCTTTGAAACATTGGAGACATTTGTCTGTGTTATATATTTTCAGTTCCTTAGGGAATTTCACTTCCATTTCGTTCTCCCTCTGCAGATATGATAGGACATTTTTCTATGTATATCTGAGTGATATGGCTCAGAACCGTATCCATTCTGTCCACCTTCACATTCACCTGAAGGGCAACAAATTCCTTCAAGACCTTGACACGATTATGATAAATGCATGAAATTATTAAAATTGCCATCTTGAAGGAAGACGATAGCAACTGCCTTTGTTTTCCGAGAAATCCATATTTCACCTAGTAGACAAAAAAACTAATCACTGCTACAATAGAAACAATAACAATAGCAAATCTCTGAAATGTACATAAACTAATCTTTGAACATAAGCCCTTATAGCTGTGTCGGGGACCTTCCAAATGCAAACTAAAGAAGTCTCTCTTTCTCTCTGTCTCTGTCTCTGTCTCTGTCTCTGTCTCTGTCTCTCTCTCTCTCTCTCTCTCCCCTATCCCATTCTCTTTCTACCTTGTACAGAGCAGTGTTAAGCTTGTCATTGCTGACAGTAAGGTTCACTGATCTGTCAACATTTACCCCTGATAAAGACAGCGAGAGAAATCCATGGCTCTAGAGAGTTCAGCAGAGACCAAACAGAATGTTTGCAAAAGAGCATTTTTATATGTTTTCTGTTGTGACAGCAACAGAAAATAGTTGGAGTGTGCCAGGAAAAAAAAGACAGTATAGTAAGTTAGGCTAGCATGACATGATGGATCTGGAGTATGACAAACAGAATTGGAAAAAAACATCCCTGGAGACCAACTATACCAGGTTTGCCGAATTGTATTTTGTGATTTCTTACTGTGCAACAGTGCTTTTTAATGTTAGACTGACTGAGCTTCAGAATATTTTTTTTTAAATTGTACAAATCAGGATCCATGTAGCTTAACAATGAAAGATGTAAAAGGTTTAAGAGTTTGATGTATTTAAAGGCATTCTGTACTCCCTCATGTAAGTATTAAATGTACGCTTTGTCCAATGAATTTTAAATCCTTCTAGAAAGTAACATGTACTGTGGTGGTTTCGGTACTTGCTAGAAAAAGACTGCAGAGGCCCTAAGGACACCGATGCAAAAAAATGAATTTGCTCCTAAGATTTCAAGCCTTGCAAGGCCTAAATTTAACCAGTATATTAAGACAACTGCTAAGCACAGCGCAAGACCAATTTGTACTCAATGGATTTGTATAAGTATCTATGGTAAAAACCACCATTACCCTGTCTGTTGTTCTGAATTAATCTTATAAAATTGCATTGGTTTTTCTAATTAAAATATAAAAAGAACAGTGACTTAAAATGGTGGAAATCTTTATATATATTTTTATCCTAGTCAGTGGAAAAATGATACATTGCCTAAGGCAGAAGCTAGAGGAATATTAGCGATGTACTGTACTGGATTGATGTCAATTGAAATTTCAGAAGCGGGCTCTTTCTTAAGATTGTAGCAAGAGAGTAAGATATTACATTAAATTTTCTAGCAAGTTCAGCATTTTAAATCAATGTTTTTGAATAGCAATATTCTTGCACTTTGTCATTCACCCCTCAGCTTATATTCCTTTCCATTTGTATTGTCATCTCAGTACCTCCTTTTTTAAGTGATGTGTTTATATAAAAAACCCACATGTTTCCTTTATAATAGCCCTCTACTGCTATTATCCATGTCTCAATATTTTACGATCACAATCACCACCATCATCATAATTGTTTTGGTGTGACAACTGAAAGAAATCTTGTCTTAAGTCAAAATAAACTGGACAAAGTTACTGCACACAAGTGAGAAAAAAGAAATTAGGAATGACTACTAATCTGTATACACAAATATTTCTTATACTGTGTTCGATAATAGTATGAAGAAAATATCTGTAGCTCAGAGTTTAACTGTGGAGTCGTTGGTGCTCTCTGAGTCTAGTGGTTTTCTTGCAGACTTTTCATTACCAAACTAATTAATATTGATGATATTACGTAGTTTGGTAATAAAACATCTGCAAGAAAACCACCAAGCTCAGAAGGCACCAAGGACCCCCCCAGTCATAGTATGATTTGAATAGAAACATAGTATGGTTTGAATAGAAACTTTAAACTGATTTTAACTGATTTCATTTCCTTCAGAAAAAGACATCATTGGATCATTATTAAAGCGTGTTCACAATGATAAGCACATTCCCTCCACATAGGAACAAAACCCCTAAATCAACTCCCAATCATTCTCACTGTGTTTTGATCATGTATTAAATCATGTCATGTCAAAATCCCAGCTTGTAGCATGTGTAGGGGTTATCAGTCTAATATTGTATCCAAGGAAATAATTATTTGCCAATTTCTGTGAAATGTCTACTTCAGATCATTGTTTTAAATTGATATGGAGTTGATGTATACTCCTCTCTCTGTCAAATTTCAACTGAATTTAAATTGCAGAGGTTTGGACTTGTAAATTCAAATAATTAATCAATGAATTATTTGAACAAGTTACATGGAACATAGTCTCTTATGGCCTCTCTGCCCGCAACATTTGGATTTGTGTTCAGTGTTATTATTGTTCCTGTGTGGGATTCCTTACACAGAGCTCAGTCAGAGACTTATTAGAAGCTTAATGTCGCTCTCTCTTCCATGACCATCACAGTTTAAATCTAAAAAGGTCACCCAAGACATTGTAAGTGATTCTGCAGAAGGAAGGATATCCTAGTGTTGTTGCCGATTTATTTGACTCACACTATTAGTCATGGTACTGCCAATCATAAAGCTGATTATTTGTCAGGCCTGTAGTGCTTCTGGGCACTGCTATGTGACATTGATAAGGGGTGTGTAACTAACTAAGGCCTCGAAGGTATGTAGGCTTTATGTAGTGAAACAAATGCTTTGGCTTAAATATAAGAAAAAACATATCATTCCCATATTCCACTATTTTATTGGTCTGTGTTGTTATTAGATCATTCTCCTTATCCACACACTTACTTCTGGTTATAATCTGGTTCTCTGGAGCTTTGCAGCAATAAAAAAGAGAGTATCACAGCAAAACAAAATGGACACACAACGCTTACTTAATGTGCCATTGTAGTGAGAAAAGAAAGGGGAGAATATTGTACACAGTGACAGCATATCCTTCATCAATTCATCACTAGCTAATCCATTAACAGTGTTTTGAGAGATAGAAAGATTGATGGTGGGATCATTAGACTGAATTCTTGTTCCATGACATGGAAGGCCTTATTTTCATCATTCTCTCATCATGAACTGGTTTTTTAAGAGCAAACTAGTTTGTCCGAGAAACTCTTTTTTAATAGAAGAGTTCCATAATTCCCTTAATTATTCAGAATCAAATCCTGACAACCTACTAATTCTGTAAAGGAAATTGTTGTAGTTCCACAAGCACTTCCCTTTTGGCGGGCTTTCACAAGCCCGAGTAAAAGTAGCTGAATCATGACAGCTACTCTCCCATTGGCTAAGGCGCGCCAAAGCGCACCTACTATAAAAGCGGCTGCCGGGGAGCTCCCGGCTGCCACGGTTTTTTGACAGTTCTACAGTTGACAGCCTTGACCATTTGTGTTGCAATAAAGTCCCTGTTTGAACAAACCAACGCCTCCAGCCTGTCTGTCCGGCGATATAACACTAATTTTAAGTTATCCATGTCTAACTGGACTTAAAAAAAGGCTAAGAAGTTGGGGGAAATATAATGGTTAACTAAATTGGAATAGCAGAATTGGAAATAAATAGATAGAAGTGAATTATATAAAATTGAAAACAAAAAACTGGCAGATTCTTGGGGACAAACTCAAATAAGGAATTAAGTATTGGAGTAGAAGAATAGGAAGAAAAGAGGGAAAGAGAAGTTGAGGAAGAGAAATAGAAGAGAAGAAAATTGGAAAATAAAAGGAAGAAAGATAAATTGAGAGAATGAAGAGGAGAAGGGGATGGATAGACTATATAGAGAAATTAGGTAGTTGAGAGGAATAAAATAGAACAGGAAAAGGTATTGGAGTGTGGGAAGGAAGAGTGGATGGAGATTGGGAAGGAGAAACAAGATGCTAGGGAAAGTAGAAGAAATTGAGAGAAAAGAGAAAGAGGAAAAGGAAGTGAGAAGGTAAGAGGAAGTAGGAAGGAAAAGAAGAAGGAAAAACGGAAGAGAAAGGGAATAAGAGAATACCTATATTTGAGGTCCACAACCAAGTAAAAAAGTTGGTATGTTTATAGTTAAATAAATATTGTCAAATGTAAGATTATGAGAATTTAAATTAGTGGCTTGGTTATAAATTTATATTTGTATATCCAAAGTATCCTACTCTTAATCCTACCATGAGGTCATTTCAAGTCATATGCTTTGGATGTGTCTGGAAAAAAGGCAGAAGGAAGTGACTTCAGATTAGCAATCACTTGGAGAAAGAGCAGGCAGGGTACAGAGAGTAAATAATTAGTTATTTGGTGTATTATACAGTCTCCTTCTACTTGGTAAAACATGAAGTATTAAAAAGTCAGTATTATTAAATCCACATCTCCAACTCAAATGTTTAAAAATACACTCACTTGTGAGAACCTCCCCTTGAATTCGGAGGATTTGCTTTGAAATAATGAAAGTAAATTAAATGTAGTTCTATCCAAGCACAATTATGGTCAAGCTGTAAACTCACTCTAGGGTAGATGTGTTCCTTTGTTGTTCACAATGTTTGTCAGCTTTCAGGAGAATTTGTAAAGACTGAAGCAGATGTTCAGATGTTATAATGCAGTTCATCATGTTTTAGTATTATATCTCAGTCTTTTTTGATGTACTTTACTAATAACTCCTGATATTTGAATGAACTCAAAAGAACTCAACGATGTATTTTTTTCCTAATAAGCAAATTATAATAATGGGGATATGGTCTTTTAAAGCATGAGAAGATGAGGACTCGGGTACCAATTGCATGTAGCATCTACAATTGAGTTCAAATTCAAGGTCTGAAATAATTGAAGGTCTGAAATAATTCAAGTAATGCCTCACCAATTAGCCATTAGACTTACATCAATAAAGAAGTACATACATGCATAAATAATAAAAGAAACCGCAATTATGTTTGATAAGATGTGACTAAAAGAAGAAATTACTGAAAGTCAAAAATCCCAATGGAAGTACACCACAGAAATCAAAACAGGTTAAATCTGCACTGGAATATGTATACAAATAGTATTTGATGATTCTCTCTTAACAAGTGGGGAAAAATGAAGTGAGATAAATTGGAAAAATGCACCTGAAGCCATTAAAACTGTAACTTAACATGTGCTGAAACTTTTATATCAGTTGGGAAATCAACACTGGGAGAAAAATACATCAGCTTCTTGATTAAGGGAAAAAAGAGCAAATTATTTAATAATCTCAAAAAAGTCTTATAGGAAAACAAGAAATCCTAGCCCCAATAAATATGACTGCTGTTTCACATCCTGCTAAATAATGTGCTTTGTTAATTTTAGCTTATTAAATAACCCACAATAGCTTTGTCCCTATTATTCCACAACACTGTTAAATTATCTAGAAGGAATATATCATTATTACCATTCTCATCCTTCTTATTACTAATTATACCTATTTTCTTATTTGTATGACAATAACAGCTGCTTTCATATTAAATATATATAATAGTTGTGTCATTTAATATCCTAGTTTGATTGATTGTTAGTATTCTATGACTATTCAAATATAGACTGTCCCAACAAGTAGAAGCAGCCGGAAGATAGCGGCTCCCACCAGAAGCGGTAAGGTGGGAGAAGGGGGATCAGTTGATCTCCTTCCCCCCCCACTCCCCCTGTATGGGTTTTGCCAGCTGAGTCACGTCCCATGGCAGCCCTGCCCCATCCGGTGAAAGAGAAAAGAGGCACTTGTTTTGGAGAGGCTCATGTCCCTGCACTGAGGCATTGCCGAGGAGCGAAGCCAATGGGCTTTTTAAAAATCCACCAAGTTTTTTAAAAAACTTTTGGTACAAGAGAGTACCCTGACAAGGAGCAGCAAGGCTTACAAAGGGTACAGGATTCAAACCACTCTAAGCCCTGCTGCTACTACGCATGTGGGATGGTAAAAGTGGTTGCTGCACAGGCGATGGCAGCAGTTTTTCATGAGTGGCCCAGCTCAAACTCCTACCCTTGGATGACCAGATCCAGGAGCTGCAGACCATCATCCGGGACAAGTAAGCCCAAGGTGGCCAACAGTCAAAATACAATCAGCATACTAAAATTGTGATCCATAATTGCTGAAATGGACACCATTACACAGAATTCATTAATTGTAAAGTGGGACAGCCAGGTTTCGTATCTTCTTCACATTCGGTCTTTATATTTGTAGCTTGACATTGTGCTGCTGAAACTGAATCCATTTCTATGGCAAGATTTTTCTCTGGATTGGTTATTCACCTCTTTATTGCAAAGCTCTCCCATGATAGTGTCTTTCACATCACTTTTCCTTGATTTCTTCTTCTGAGAAGTTTTGCTTAATATGTCCAGCTTAGTCTAAGCCAGTGGGTCCCAGCAACATTTGGGTGGGCTGCAGGGGCTTGGCTTTGTCAAAGAGTGCCCAGAGCTCAGCCTGGCAGGCGGGAGCACTAGAAGCTCAAGAAAGTGGGAGTAGAGCACCAATGTGTTTTGTTTGTGTGTATGTGTTTCTGTCTGTCTGTCTCTCTGTGTGTCTCATTCTCTGTGTGTGTGTGTGTGTTAGTCTGTCTGTCTGTCTCTCTCTCCCCCCCCTCCCCCTCCCCCTCTCTCCCTCTCCCGCTCCCTCTAAC